>JABFAK010000429.1:0-26870 GCA_013266265.1 Fusarium sp. NRRL 66182
GCGTACCCCTCGCACGTCACCCTCAAGCCCACCGAGGCCCCTCCTCCCGCAGACCCCACCCCCATCACCATCACTCGGGCCAACGGCGCCATCCTCTCTTACCCCGATCAGGAGGTCAAGGTTGGCAACTATCCCGGCGGAAAGTACACCTACACCGACGGAAAGGGTACCCCCTCCACCGTTCGCCCTGCGGATCCTGAGCAGACCGACGCCAACAACAAGGGCTCCAGCCAGTGTCACTCTATTGATGATGCCTGTGACCGAGCCATTGGAGGCTTCAAGGATGACTTCATCTACACCGAGTTTGCTTCTTATTACTCTCGTGTCAAGAAGGGCTTTATCATCGTCGCTTCTTTTGGTCAGGCCGGCTGTGTTGTCGAGTATGACTGTGATGACTGGGCTCAGGGCGGCATGAACGGCAAGCAGATCAAGGATGCCTACCAGTATCTCAAGGATAACAACGGCGTGAACAAGTGCGGTACCAACTATCTATCCAACACTTGCCGCGTCACTGCCAACTACTGCACCAACTGTAATGAGCGTCACCAGGATATCCCTTGAGCTGAGATTTGGTCAGCAGATTGTCTTCTTTTCGATACATGATAAAGCATGATAGTTTTGTGAGAAATTGCAGCTTAGATTTAGATGGTATATCCTGAAATTTATAATATTAGAGAGTATTTTCCCGCCATTCTACTACGACCATAAAATACATGCTGTGATCCACGAGTTGGCAGGGGGGGCTCTCTGAATACTTTGCATTCTGTAACAAGAGCCAAAGAGTCACGATTGAGTACGTGTCGAGTTTTTTTTGTGAATGCCCTCCTATCTCAACTCATCTATCCTCCCATCTTCTAGAAGAGGGTCACGTGCGCTGATTTAAGCTTAATGCCTAAGCCAATCAATGCCGCGACAGCAAATAAGCTTGAATTCTAAAAATCACCTCATTTTCAGGACACTATCTGACTGTATATCAAGTATCATGCAATTTATCTCAATTGGCATCTTGTGCTCTATGGTGGGCTGAAGTCACTCGCCAGCATTCAGCCTTACTGACGCGCAATGATTTACACCAGCATAGAGAGTAAGCCAGCTGTACTACTACGTAGTACTCGATATAGACAGGCATCTCCACGGTATATCCTATAAGCCCAGGCATAGCAATGATCAAAAATAAATAAAATACGAGTAAAATGAGCCTCGACCCTTAGGTCATCCCTTGGCATTCAGCGCTTGGGGCGGTGTTTAGGCTCTCATTCGGCGACTCCCATAGGTCACTCAAGGTCACCATAGCCCCTTGAACCCCGGTTTTTTAACGTCGGACGCGTGTCAGGTTTAGCAACAGATTTGAACCTTGTTTTGAAGATGAATTGAAGACGTCTTAAAGATTTGCATTCCCCCGTCGCAACGCGTCGTATGCACTCGCTTAATCACGTTTCCAGCTTCAATATACGCATTATACAGCTCACTCTCAAGCAACGTGCTGCCGCCTCTCTCAAGTCCCACCTCAAAACAAAGACAACATGTGTCTATTCAACCTCTTCTCCAAAAACGAAGACAAACCCGACTTACCACCAGCACGTCCAGCAAATGTAGGAAAGAGGACTTCAGAGGCTACATCTCGCCTTCAGGGGACAAAATTCGCAAGCGACAGCAGCAGGAGATCATCAGCAGACGAGAACAGCAACGGATACGGCGCTGGATATCCAGGCTCTGGGAGGCCATCATTAGGGGTTGGCGGGCCACATGGAGGCTTGTACGGTGGTGTAAACGGGGGAGTCTACTCGGGAGTCAGTGGAGGACCGAACGGAGGTGTCAATGGCGGCGTTTATGGTGGTGTTTCGGGGACGTCACATGGTGGAGGACTTGCGCCGGCGGGAGGGTATGGGACGTCGCCGGGAGGAGGTTACGGATATCTATAATGCGCCGGAAAGAGCATGAGGAGAGCTTTTCATGTGGAAAGGTAGTTCGGCACGACTTTACGGATCCTCTGTTGAAACACCACCGGTACAGGAGCGTGCTGTACGATTTCCTTGTCTGGCGTTTATCTTGGAGTCTTGAAACCAGGGTGTATATGATGCATTGAATTGAGTTACCCATGATCGCATATAATACGTCTGAGGCCCAGCAGTCTGCTTCAAGTCTTGATTGTCTCATGGCCACTTATATCCCTTGTCTTGACAATCTTATCCGTTGGCCTCGTACAGAGATCGCTGTTCCATGTAAGTGAGGCGCACTTGGCCAAGGAGATTATATCAACGATTCAAGCCCCCAGGTATCGTAACTCATATGATAGTGCCTAGTACAACTATACATTGCAGTCTTACTATCGACAAGATCTTTGGCAGTCAAGCCTCAAATCAGGCTGGGACAAATTTGATGCATGCAACCACCCTAGTAGATGCTTGGCTTTACGTGCTTATAGGATCCAACGTGTCAAGTTACGTTCGCTCAGAGCCCATCTACTTAATTGGTCCTTGATATACAGCCGAACGGCCACGTGTGCGTCTATAGGTATGGCTGATCCTCTCTCCATTTCAGCGAGCATCGCCGGGCTAGCTTCCCTGGCCGATTTGGTTTTTCGTCACGGGACCAAGTATGCTAAGGGCTACAAGGGAGCGCAGAAAGAGGTTGAGGGTCTTTTCTGTGAGGTGAAGAGTCTTTCACTTGCTTTGTACAATTTGTCGTTGGTCGCATTTGACCTAGAAGAGTCTGAAGATGTCGCTTCGCAGCAAACGACGAACCTCAGACCACACCACCTACACAGCTGTCAAACTCTTCCAAGACGGTTGGAGACAGCCCTCACTAGCGTGGGATCTGCTCTCGACTCTGAATCAGGTCTAGATAGGTTACAAGCTCGCCTGAAGTGGCCATTCTCTTCAACTGGGTCATACTTGACAACGTCAATCAAGTGTTAGAAAAGCGGAGGCAGCGAGACTTTCATCTTCATGCCGTCCCTCAGTTGGCATGCTATGTACACAATAGGGAGAAGAAAGCAATTCAGACACAGAAGCTACTCACAAAACTCTTTCATCCATCTAAAACATCCAACTTCTGCTAGTGGGCTATTGAGAACGGCTCCAAAACGAGTGGTCTACGAACTGGGAGATGGAGCTCCAAATCGTCCTGATAACCTCGAACATCACTGCAGTGAGCATGGGACACCTTTGATGGCTGCGATTTGGAACCGTCAGTTTGAGGCAGTAAAGTGACTCGTGCATCACGGTGCAAAAGTGCCTGATGAGCTCTGCAGCCCAAGAGTCGCCAGCATCGACTACAAGAACCCGGACTCTGTTATTCTACAATGGCTCTTTGTCGGTCGGGTCTCAGAGCGGTCTAGGATATCGAATGGGACCGCAGACGTTGTGACAGGACGTAAGAGCTGGTCAGGAACATGGGCTGCTGAAGTCTCGTTGAAGTGGGAGCAACGGAAGAGGCCATCTGAGAGTATCTTGCAGTACGCACAACGGCGAGAGGGGTTTCTGGAGAAGATGGAGGGTAAATTTATCACTGTGAATAGATTAGTCGACAAGGCCAAGGATGCATCTCCTTGAAGATTGGCTTGGATGATCAGTCTTTGTCGAGAAACAAAGTAATCTTCACTTCATAGCTACCCTTCAGAGCAGGTCTTCCGAAGAACCAGTGGCAACATGCCATCGCGATCTCCAATCTGGATGTGGTCCAAAGATAACAGCGCCATTCTCATGATTGCCAAAGTCAACGACTACATTGGAGAGGAATGGGCGTTGGCTAGACACAAGTCTTTGGACCGCGTGGTGGACGGTTTCTTGCGACCTCTTCTCCGTTGGTTCGCATAAACAATGTCTGTGGAAGGGACTGGTTGTAGTTGGATTCTTCCAAACTATTCCCGGAGCCACTGTGATAGGATTGGTTTCTGGGTCTCCTAGTTGATCTATAATCTCTCCAAGATCAGCAGTGCTGACACAGGGGATATTTTTCTTCTTTGGAACTGTCTCCCATCCAATACAACTTGTTGAACGGCTGTGAGGCTGAACCTCTGACGCAGTAATCATACGCCAAACCCCTTGCCGAACAACGTGATGGCGTGAATGGCCCTTGTAAGATCTACCCATCCCAGAAAGAAGAGTGACAACTTGGCCCTCTTGGTTGAGAAAGGGTCTCGATCTGTAGCTATGTCCAGAAAGTCCCAGCCTTTGAGATAAGTCTGGACACGAGGCTTGGCATTGATCCCTTTATATGACGCTTCTGAAGTAGCGTTATGGTCAATCAGTTTCTCCAGCGTCTCGTGTAACTCCTCGACTCGATCTCTTACTGTTGTCCGCGAGACAACAGTATTTTCAACGATCTGCAACTGACCATTCGGTAGTAGCTTTCTCTCGACATACGAGTAGTCTTCTTTGGGATAAGGTTCAAGTTTCTGGTTTGTTTGGTTCATGAGGACATCCAAGACCGTACCACTTGAGAAAGGATCCTGAGATTCTTCAAACTTATCTTCCTGGAATAGGAACTCTGACTTGAATTTGTCGGTTTTGGATGACTGAACAGATGCCCTCAACAGATGTAGTAGTACAGCCATGCCGTTGACTAACCATCCGCGTTCTTCAGCGACGTCCCAAAGAGTGACATATTTCTAATCGAGCTACTCCAGTTTGGCTTTGCAAGAGCCACGAGTAATTCTCACATGGCAATCTTTCGCGTTGGCAGCCTGCTGTCACAGATTGACCAGCAGAAAACGTGACTTTCTCCTATACAAACTCTCGACCTGGCTGGCCAAGTTGGGAGGGTCTAGTAGCATAGTTCATACCGGGGGCACCTACTAATACTCAGCAACACAGTCCCCTTACAAGGGTATGTTCACATTATCACTCACCCGCAAAGAACTTGGTTTGTGAACAACAGCCAACAACGTGGCGTCCTGCTGTTAGATCCTTGAGATTAAGGCGCGTGTAGCCCATGGCATCCGGATCTGGATATGGAAGACGACTGCCATCAGGACTGTAGTATAGATGCCATAAGATCATATCGTCTAGCTTCTCGGAGGGGACCAAGGCAGTTGAATAGCCCTTCAGGATGTGGTACCCCATATACTGATGAATCCGGGGAGACATTGTCAAGCCCGCCATGAGGTTTAGAGGCATCTCAAGACCTGAGCCGTGTCGATTTCTTCTCAGAATTGGGTAACCGGTTGCTATAACTAGGTTTTGGAAGATTGCATGCCAGCATTTTCTGATTCTTGGGCCTTGAGGTTCCAGAGCAACCAGAATAACAGGGCACTCGATAGTACAGTGTGCAGGTCCAACAGTCGGTGTAGAATATGTATTTGAAGGCAACATGTTGCTAAGCCCGACACTGAGCATGGTGGACGAAAAGCAGCCCCAAACCATCCAAGCTGCTCCTCAACGGTGGCGATAGAGTCTGCAGTCCCTTCGACCTGCATCTCGAGCTTCGAGTTGATAAAATGACACTTGATAACAGATTTGTCTTCAAGCTCACCTATCCAGTCAAAGTGACTGTTTGGTCCAAAAGACGTTCAATGTCGAAGTCATCTTCAAACTGCTTATTTAAGAGCTCAGCAGGTTCCCAGTCTGCAACAAAAGTCATTGTATATCTTTTTGACGCCTGTCGGCTACTAACAGATCGGTCTATCTCCAGGTGTTTGGAAACACTGCGTTGGATGTGGCTACAAACATCCTGATCTTCAACTGGAGTTAGTGCCAGCGTTTTTAGTAGTGCTGCCGTCATCCATTTGAATGCAACAGAGTTAAAAATAGTGTCTCGGTAGCCTTTCATATCCAGGAGTGACAGTTGCTCTTCGATATAAGGCTCTTCAATGTCCAGTTCCGAGTTTTTATTGGGCAAGTCAGTCTGAGTGTTACACTCTGTTTCTATGTCTTTTCCACCGTAGGCACTCTGTATCCATTGTTCAATTTCTAGTTTGATAACATCATTTCGTGTTTTGGAATTGTCTTCATAACTATCATGCATGCCGTGACAGCGTCGTGAAAGCGACTCGTGATATCCCTACGATTAAGTTGTCTTCATCGACCACAAATTCCACACAGTGCCTCAATATGATGATAACAACCCCTCTGTGTCTGTGTACAAAGCACATGATCTCCCTCTCTGTCTTGCTAGAGCCAGTAGAGCCCAGACGAAGGGCAAAGGACCTAAGTAAACCCGGCAGGGCCTCCCCTAGCAACTTGAGAGACCTGATAGCAGGGTCGACGGATGGTTATGGTAGCACTTCGAGCAGGCTCCGAGGTAGGTTTTCGTCTACCTCTTGCTCAAATGTGGAGTGCCACTCCCCAGTTACGCTGAATTGCATGTGCCGAAAAAGTACCAGATCGCACGAGCTCAACGTGATCGCCTTGGGCTGTCACTGACGTGTCGTAAGCTTCGGTTTGTTCCGGCGGCCGAATCGTGAATACACAGCAAGGCAGATGGTTACACAGCTGAATTATCGCAGACCGTGACGTTGGAGGGTGAAAGGATAGCAATCGAAAGGGAGAGTCCAGTTCGAACTGCGGTCCAGTAGGTCAGAAGTAGACTATTCCGTTCTCCTCCCGGGTCCGGAGTATCCACCCCGCGGTCGGCGCCGGTCGGAGCCGTTGGGCCCACACCGCCGACGGTGATATAATAGTCGCAAACCGGCCATCTTTTCCGCCGCTTAGACACCGTCATGTATTATTCACGAAACAGATCAAATTCTTAATAAGCATAGTCAAAGAGATGCAAGTTTTTGCATAAAAACTCAATGGGTATTTCTACATCTATCATTATATATATACACAGTTTTAATACAAGCTGTATGGTCACTCAACTCTATCAAGAGAGTGACACTGGGTATCTCTCAGACCGCCTGTGCGAAGCAGCATAGTTCTACCGACCAGCCCATCAGACAGGGCGATGGGACATCGGCTTGGCTTGACTTCTCAGTCGCAGCATGCACGTACTGGCGCGCTGCCTGGTGCGTATCCTGTCCGGCAGGCTTTAGAGTGTAGCGTCAGGCCACGCTTTCTTCACTCGCATCTCCCAGCTTCTGACTGGATTCAGACATGCACCTCAGCAGACTTGTTCTTCTTCTTGATGCCAACCAGGGCCAAGAGCTCCTCACGGAAGCCAGTCGGGGGATCCTCGATCATAGCACGCTGCTCATAGGCATCAATGGCAGGCCTCTCCCAGACGATATCACACTCATCCGATTTAACAATCTTGGTGCGCTTGATGAGCTTCCAGCTAAGGTACAGGAAGGGGGCAATAATCTGCATAGTGTAATTGGAGAAGAAGTCCTTGGGGGTGAAAGAGGCGATGGAGGTGTATCCGTAGGTGTAGACCACAATGGTGTGAAGTACCAGGGCAATCCAGGCACAGTAAGGCTGGAAGTAGCCGTAATATGGCATGCTCTTACGGTCAATATTCTGCACCTTGCACGCGCGATAGTAGAAGAGGAAGGTGATGTTCATGGTGATGTAGTTCACAATGCCACCACCCGTGATAAGGGCGAGAAGAATGCTCAGAGCCTCGGCTGAGCTGCTGTCAAGCTGGAGGAAGGCCAGCAGGGGGAAGACCATGGTAACAGCGAAGCAGTAGATGGGCACACCATTCTTAGTGGTCTTGCGAAGGAAGGCAGGGGCACGACCTTCGACAGCCAGACTGAAGAGAGAACGAGTCGCGCAGTATGTGTAAGTGTTGCCGGCAGAGAAGATGGTGGTGAAAAGCAGGGCGTTCACGATGTGGGGCAGAACACCGATTCCCAGGTTGGACATGGCGATAACCCAGGGTGACGCGGCAGCAGTCTTGGTGCCAGATGCGCCGAGGTGGATCTCAACGAGCGTGGGGTCCTTGTGGTCAACCACAACACCACAGGTCAGGGCGGCACCAATGAAGAAGAGACCGAAACGGAAGTAGACCGTCTTGAAGGCAGTCTTCACGTATCGACTAGGGTGCTTGGCCTCGGCAGCGACCAGGGAGATGTAATCGGGACCGACAACGTAGAAAGCAGCGGCAGCCAGGGCGCCCATGAAGCCCTCTAGACGTCCAAGATCACCTTCGGAGCGGTAGGTAGCGAATGCATCATGCACGTTGGACCAGTAGCGAAAGCCATAGGCGTCACCCTGAGGGTTACCCCCGACCATAGTCACAAAGGTAAAGAGGAAGAGGACAAAGATCAGAATGACCTTGCCCATGGCTAGCCAGAATTCAGCTTCACCAAAGACACCAACAGCAACAACATTCAGCAGACTAGAAGAGAGGACACAACGTTTAGCATGCGGACACACATAGACAGGGGAGAGAGGAAGGGAGCCAGATTTGATGAGATGAAACCATGTGAGCGCATCTTTGATAGGCATCAGGATGCAGCCCGCGGTTTAGTCCTTACCCATATGCAATAATGACACCAATGATGAAACCAGCAGTTGGGCCAGCGTCAGTGATGTTGCCACTCCAGAATGAGACGATAAGATTTAGGGCAACAATTTCGAAGGGGATCAGAAGAGCCTCGTAAAAGAAGAAGTTCCATCCGACCATGAATCCCAAAGCGTCGTCGACCCAGTGTCCAGCAAGGCGGATAAAGCCACCGGAAACGGGCATATAAGTGTTCATCTCAGCGATTGAGTTGTTGGTGAGACCGAGGACCATAGAGTAGAGAGCCGTGCAGACGAGAAGACTGCCGGGGCCACCCTTGGCCAAACCGGCACCGATACCAATGAAGAGACCAGTTCCGACTGTACCACCGATGGCAAGCAGTTGGACTTGGCGGTTGTTGAGACGGCGATGAAGACCATCGGCGTTGCCGCCCTCATTGTCGACAGGAGGAGGACTATCAGCCCGCTTGGAGAGCTTTTCGTCGGAGGACATGTTGAAGATGTTTCGGCCAAGCTGCTGTTGGTTGTCGATACAACTCAGGACTATACTTGTCAACCTCAGATGAAGTCTGGGGTTGAAAGCATGTGGGGATGGGTGTGCGAAGAAAAAGATGGAAGAAGTGAAGCAGAGGCTTTGAGGGAGAGAAGAAGGTTTATAAAGGACCGAGAGACGACGAGAGAGTCAGCAACACAGAGACATAGCCCAGCCCAGCCCAGCCCACAGATACAAGCTAAACAGCCAAAGAGTCTCGACATGCTGCAGTGGAGGGTCTGTGGGTCACAGGAACCCTGACTCTCTTGTCGGCAAACCCTTGCAGAAGGGCAGAAATCGCAGGCATCGCGTCATTATCTGGGTCGTATTGAGTAGCATCAGGAAGATCACGACGAGTCCGAGTGTCAAGAAGGTGGATATGGTTGTCGATTGGAGTCTCCACCACCCGGCCGAAATCTTTTCATCAGTCGAGCACTAGAGAGTCGTACCCATCAAACAAGGTCGTGGCTCGAGGGTTGAAACAGTTCGTTGACAGACCTGGCATGTGGTTAATTAAGCTTCTCCACGACATTGGGTCATGTATGTGTGTAATGTACCGTAACGCTGCTGGGACATGCTCTGGATTGAAGTCATGATGCTCATACTATGTATGTAGTTTGAAAGATAAAATGAATAATTCGCCGAAGATGAAAGTCAAAATACCAATGACGTCAGTAGTCTTTTGAGCCTCTCGACCTCATGCTCAGTCACGTGTACTTGTCTGTGATTGGCTGTTGAACTTTCTCACGTGACCCTCGGCATGAGTCGGTTGCGGCAAAAGCGCAAGGAGTGGAATCAGCTGAAGTGAGACGGCAGAGTTTTCATGGCCAATTGATGCATGATTTGTCAAAGAAACTGTGGAATCTGTTGATAATGAGCAACGTAACAAGCACGGGAAAAAACATGGTGCGGTTGCGGCCGTTTACACTGGGTCTACTTCGGTATTCCAGGCCGTAGTGCTCGGTCCCAAGTCCCGATGTCTTCAACTGACGCCTGTGCCGAGCAATCGAGCATGAGGCTCAACGGGAGAAGAGCGCCAAGTGCTCATCAATTTTGCCTCTTTAGAAAATTCTACATCCGCCACTGCTATCCTAGCGCTTGACGTCGAATCATGCGTGCCTAGAAAGCCTGATTAGGCAATGTCTCTGTCCCTGTCTCTGTCTCTGTCTCTGCATCTGACTTGCACCTCTCTGGTGCGCTTACCGGCGGATAATCTCACCGTATTCGTTCAACCGAGTTGTGGATACAGATCTGTACAGAAACCTGCTGTATATGGGCAAAGCACTTCAACTCGGGGCTTTTGAATGGTCAAATCACTCCCCTTGTCTGTGAATCCACTGCCCCGTTTGTAATTGAAAGTTACGGTAAACTTTGAGGTATTTTACGGCAGCCGGTCTGGCGTGTCATTCTGAAACCTGTTAACCTGCTGCAAATTGGACGTCGTACGTAGGTTGACTTGGACGGAGAGCAACGTTACGGCATTCCCCGGCTTACCTCCCCTCATCTAAGTAGGCTTCAGTGATAATAATCCTTGAAAAGATGACCAAGGCTGTCGTATTTTATGAGAAGGAAGGATGATTGCCCAAGCCGGAGGCTGTTGGCTGTTGAATGTTTAGCCCGGCATGTCTGATACTGAGACAGACTTGTCTGGATAACTCAAGCACGCGTTATCCCAGTCTCATGGTCAGGTATATGTGGTCTTGGTACATTCAGCTTCAATTATTTGGAGCGAGCTCAAGCTACATCCCATCTGTTCTGAAGGAGTCAATGGAAGGTTTTTAAAACGCATCCTACCTGAAACGCACGAGTGCACACTGAAGCAATAAAGGCTTGAGGTGATTGACTTCCTCAACATTGAAAAGACCAAAGTGCCTACCGACATGGTTATGAGAGAGCCTAAGTAATAGGCTCATCTTAGATCGCAATAATCTACAGTTGTGTCGTTTTATAATATACATAGATTTTCAATGTCTCGCACTTATATGCAGAGAGGAGCGTACCCTACAGCTCCAGATCCAAGTGGCCCGTGCTCCATATTCGCTGTGACATAAGCACTCACTATAAGCACCAAATCCCAGAACCAGGCAAACTTTCTTCAACGACATCATCAGCGAAAATGTCCGAATACTGGAAATCTACACCCAAATACTGGTGCAAGCACTGCTCCTGCTACGTGCGCGACACCAAACTCGAGCGCCAAAATCACGAATCCACCGCCAAGCATCAAGGCGCCCTCAAACGCTTCCTACGCGACCTGCACCGCGGCCACGAGCGAGAAGAGCGCGAAAAGGAGCGCGCCAAACAAGAAATTGCACGACTCAATGGCGTTGTCTCAGGATCTTCTACGTCGGCAGCAGGTCCGTCACGGCCTGCGCCCCGCGCGCAACCAAGCGCGCCGTCGGAGGCGTCGTTGAAGAAGCAGAGGGAACAGCTTGCGGAGATGGGCGTGGCGATGCCGAGCGACTTTTTACCGGAGATGGTGATGCCTGGACAATGGACGGTTACAAAAACACGAGTTATCGAAGAGAAAAACGACGATGGCGAAGTCAAAGTAGAATCCAGAGCGAACGGTGTGCGGAAACGCGAAGCGACAGAGGATGAGAAAGAGGAAGAGGACGCTGTGCGGGGACTATTCAAGAAACCCCGAAGATGGGGACGAGATTCGAAAGCGATGCCACAGCAAGAAGACAAGGAACTAGATGCGTTGCTGAGCGGCTCGACTTTTACGACAAGGACAGTAAAGGAAGAAGGAGAAGAAGATGAGGGCACAACGGACGTCAAGAGGGAGGAAGACGATGCGACGGCAGCCAAAGCAGAGGAAAGCAAAGACAAAACAGCCGTCAAGACAGAAGCGCCAGGTGCTGATGCTCTGATAAAGCCGGAGCCAGAAGAAGAGGCAAAATCAGGAGTGCAGACGGTTGTGTTTAAGAAGAGAAAACCCAAGGGAATCCGACAAAAGTGATGTCAGTAAGTCTTGTCGTCATATGCTATACACCTTTACCCTGAGCACACCAATGATACCACATGAATAATGAAATTCAATGCGTTTATATGTGTGTCGAGTTTCCATCGCGACATTTCATGACAGGCAGTTCACGTCCCGAAATTAGATAGTATAGCCTCAAAGTCGTCATAGCCAACAAACCCCGCCTTGACCCAGGATTTCCACAAAACAGGCCAGTAAGGAGCACAGCTCTGCTGAAACTTGTTTTGTAAGCAGAACAAGTGAAGCATAATAGCATTCATGCGGATATAGTCTCTTGTGGGGTAGGTAGTACGGCAGTACGGCAGTTGGCTGCCGTTCTTGTAGCGGACTTGTGAGATTTTCCGATTTTGGGTGGTTTGCGTCACTCTTGGCGGAGTTAGGGGTCTGTCGGGGAGGATATAAGTAGCGTCTTCCGAGATGGGAGGCCATATCCCTCCCTTCTAGCTCAAGATTCTCTGTTGCTACCCATTTACCTGCTGCCACAACACATCTCGCAATGACCTCAAACCCACCTGGAAAGTGCTGCATTGAGGGTGTGCGCCACGAGTAAGAAAACCACACATCTTCTGCTCTTTTCCGTCTCTAACACTTTGCAGAGGCCAGCCCACCGGCAAGCTCATCAAGATCGGCTCCGGCATCGACGCCTACATCGCGACAGCACCTGAAGACAAAGCCCACAAGGGTACAGGCCTTGTCTACATCCCCGATGTCTTCGGTATCTGGACCAACAGCCAGCTCATGGCTGACCAATTCGCCGCCAACGGCTACACCACCATTATTCCCGACATCTTCAACGGCGACAAGATGCCCGATCCTGTTCCCCAAGGCTTCAACGTTATGGCATGGATCCAGGGGGGCACGGGGGGCGATAACCCACATTTGCCTCCTAACATCGACCCTGTGATTGTAGAGACCATCAAGGCTCTCAAGGAGCAGGGCGCGACAAAGATTGGAGCTTTGGGATACTGCTTTGGCGCAAAGGTAAGCGCAACCGTCTCGTGAGCGACAACCAGAGATTGACAGAAACAGTATGCTGTGCGCAACTACAAGGAGGGCATCCAAGTCGGTTACGTCGCCCACCCATCATTCGTCGAGGAGGACGAACTCGCCGCCATCACAGGCCCTCTGTCTATCGCAGCCGCTCAGACAGATGACATCTTCCCAGCCAAGCTGCGACACCGGTCCGAGGAGATCCTCATCGAGACAGGCAAGCCCTTCCAGATCAACCTATACTCTGGCGTCGACCATGGGTTTGCTGTGCGCGGCGATCCCAACGACAAGGTGC
Organism: Fusarium sp. NRRL 66182; assembly: GCA_013266265.1. Taxonomy (NCBI): domain Eukaryota; kingdom Fungi; phylum Ascomycota; class Sordariomycetes; order Hypocreales; family Nectriaceae; genus Fusarium; species Fusarium sp. NRRL 66182. Next base: position 13,152 of record JABFAK010000429.1, read on the forward strand.
AGCGGTTTGCCAAGGAGCAGGCGTTTTTGCAGGCCGTGCAGTGGTTTGACGAGTATCTGTTGTGAGAAAGGGTATCACGATAGGGCTACGTTATGTTATGAATAGGTACATAGAGGATATACAAGACAGATTACTCTGTCACTAGATCTGGAAAGTTTAAAGACACTCTTGGCGAACCTTGTCTTATTAGATCGAATGGAACCTCAGCCATCCATGGCCAACATCTAGACCAAGCCACTGACACAACTGTGCTAGAGGCTGACCCCGCTATCCCCAAAGTTTCAGTGGCTTCAGAACACCCGCTCAGGGGGATAGTAAGTGCGGACTCCACTGTGGCGCACCAGTACCTACCAACCACTGCAAGTTGTCCTTCGTCCTTCGTGATCCCGTGCTGTCGATTCAGCCGCAACAGCATCACTTCTTCAAACTACCTACGCTCACTGGAAAATTAGCTGCAGCTTAGCTACCTGCCCCTCTCGACACCCAAGACATGCTTCAAGAGTCTCAGCCTTGGTGATGGCCGCCTCTGTCGATTCCATCAACCCTCATCACCTCCCGCCGCTTCTATCCCCAACCTCGACTCCTCCTCCAGCATGCGCCGACGAGACTCCCACGCCGAATGAGAAACTCCCGGCGATCCCCTCTGACGAAGACCACTCTTCCGAAGAGGGTTCACGTCGGAGCGGTAGTGTGCGCCGTACTGATTCCAACTCATCTTCCATATCCGAACTAGCGGTCGAAGATGACTCGGAACCAGAAGATCAGTGGGAGGATTTGGTAAAGAAGGAGAAAGGACAAAGCGAGGACAGTAAAGATCACGACGCAGCAGTGCATTCTGGAAGGGCCAGTCGCAGCAGTACCATCAGCAACACGACAAACCCAAACGTGCGTCGTCTCTCGGCAACAGAGATGCAGCGCCTCACAAGCGCTCCCGAGTCTCTCCCCGTCGCCGCCGTACCCCAACGACGCTCTGTAGACCAAGATTCTGCATCCCATCTCACCGATCAGAGGGAATCTATTCGACAGACCACGATGCGTCTCGAACACGCGCAGCAGCCCACCGAGGCCTTTCCCTCCTTACTACCCAACAGTGTAGCCGTAGACGCTCGTACAGGTGGAAGTGGAAATGGAAGTGCTGGCCTCTGGACACCGAGAGATATTCACCGCGACATTCAACGACGACCATCTCCTGGTGCGCGGACTTTGTCCACACCTCCGACCAGTCGTGTTCTTGTGGGGGATACAGGTGGGACATCATCACCACGCAGATACTCGTCTTTCAATCCTGCTCCTCGTCCTAATTCTCTTCACCTCAACCTCGACGGTGTAGGCGGAACATCTCCCATTGTCAGCGCACGATCAGTGTCAACTCCTGCAACAGCCATTCCCGTCCAAACCGACTCTGCAGGTCTACGTCCGCCATCACCGATCCCACCTATCATTCCTCTACCGCCCATGTCACTACCTACACATCTGCAGCTCGAACTAGCAGCTCAGCGGCCTAGTCCTCTGTACATCCACCAATCGCACGCCTACGATATTCCCTACGAGTCCAATGCTGTCAAATTCGAGCGTCTCAAGAATGTGCTTTTCCTCCCACCTTATCTCGAGCGCACGCTCAACTTTGGAGCATTGGCGTGTCTAGACGCTTGGCTCTACAACTTTACCATCTTGCCTATGCGGTTTACCCTTGCTTGTGCTGTACTTGTTCGTTGGTGGGCTTACTTGGTTCTCAAGGAAGTCAAGTGGCTCGTCGATTATGTCTGGTATGGACTTGGGAGGCTCTGGCAGCGAGGACGAACATCGCGGACCGCCGATGATGTCGACGAGGCCAAGGAAAGGACACGTAGTGAGAGTCGCCCTCGTCGTCTTTCCGATGCGAACGGAAACACAGAACACAAACCAAATGGGGCCAGCGCGCACTTCAAACCTCTACCTCCTCGGTCCCAGCCCCGATCAGGAGCCTTCCGCCATAAAAGAACCAAATCTATGCCCTCCAACCTCTCAGCCTTCCACAAAGCCGATCTGCTCCAAGGCGCTGTCATAATATGCAGTTCCATGGCCCTCATGACCCTTGACGCAAGCCGAATGTATCACTTCATCCGCGCCCAATCCGCCATCAAACTCTATGTAATCTACAACATCCTCGAAGTTGGCGACCGTCTCCTCTCAGCTTTAGGCCAAGACATTCTCGAATGTCTCTTCAGCACCGAAACCCTCTCGCGCAATGCGTCCGGCCGATCCAAAGTTCTTCTCCCGCTGGGCATGTTCTTCCTTGCGTTGGCATACTGCTGTCTTCACTCTATAGCACTGTACTACCAGGTCATCACGCTCAACGTCGCTGTAAACTCATACTCCAACGCCCTTCTAACACTCCTTCTCTCGAACCAATTCGTCGAGATCAAAAGCACAGTCTTCAAACGCTTTGAGAAGGACAATCTCTTCCAGCTCACCTGCGCCGACATCGTCGAGCGCTTTCAACTCTGGATCATGCTCCTCATTATCGGTATGCGCAACGTTGTTGAAGTAGGCGGCCTGAGCATTCCCGGCGCAGGCTCGGAGTCAACCTTTGACGAGTCCTCTGTCCCTCTGCATAACCCATCTATTCTCCCTCATAGTTTCACTGTACTTCCTTCATGGCTTATGTCTGGTGAAGTTCTCTCACCGTTCCTCATCGTCATTGGAAGTGAAATGCTCGTCGACTCTATCAAACACGCCTACGTGACCAAGTTCAACAACATGAAGCCCTCTTTCTACAGTCGTATTCTCGACATCCTCTGCAAAGATTACTACACCAACGTAAGCTCTCCCACTCTCTCTCCTATCTCTACCCCACTAACACCCACAGGCCTTCATGACCCCGTCTCTCACCAAACGTCTCGGTCTCGCCGTCATCCCCCTCTCATGTCTCTTCATCCGCGCCTCCATCCAAACCTACCACATGCTCCTATCCACACACCTCCCCATGCCGATGCCCATCCCCGAATCAACCCAAACATCTCTAACCTCTGAATCCGCCACACCCTCATCCCCCGCCATGATTGCCGCCCTCAACCGCTTCGACTCGCTCATCCGCGACTCGCTCGGCCGCGCCACATACGGATACCCCTACGGCTCGCCCCTGAACTCCCGTCCCTGGTACTCCTGGACATCCGACGACGTCATCGCCGCAGTAACAATGGTAGTCGTCTTCTTCATCGCCTTTCTCGTCCTCCTCATCCTCAAACTCCTCCTCGGCATGCTCCTTCTTAAATACGCACGCAACCGCTACGCACGCATGAAGCGGGCAGAACACCAAAACCGAGCCCCCGAATCTTTCGATACGCCCGGTGCACGAAGAGCAGGCGGTTTCGGCCAGGTTGAAGTGGGAGAGGAGAGACAGCGGTGGATACACGCAGATAGAAACGAAGGACTGAAGGGGGGAAAGGGGCCTGGGAAGCGGAGCGAGAAAACGGAGAAGAAGGATGAGTTTGAAAAGGTGACGAGGTATGATATGGTTTCGAAGAGGATATGGTGAGGTATGGGATACATAGCATCATTGTACGGCGTTTGGGATGGAGTTTTCATGTTTAGGTTTCAAGATCAGTAAATAGCACATCAATACCATGCATATTATTATATTCCTTAGTGCATGGCTATATCTCACCACATCATCACCATGCATCATGGCGAAACAGAAAAGTCCATACGGAAAGGTATCTTTTTCTAAACTTAGGTATCAAATATCCTCTATGCCCAAAGCTCTCTTTTGTTGTAGCTTCGTGCAGAAATCCCAGCGCTTGCCATCCCATCCATTCATGTCCATAAATCCCTTTTTTGTGTCCATTCCCATACCCCTTTTTTGTAGCATCCCATGCATCATGCGCGTTAAATACTTCTATCAACACGCTGCTTCTAATGCGCGTCTTGTCTTCATCAAATCATATATAGGTTCGTCATAATTCCACCCAATCCGAAATTCGTTCAAGTCGTGATGCAGTGTATCCTCTACTGGAGACCGGCGTGCTGCAGCAGGCCAGGGTTGTTGGCCAGAAGGTCGGGCTTGGCCTTGTAGAGTATCTGGACGGTGCGCTCGAGGATCTCCCGGGTCTCGGGCTCGAGCTGCTCCTCAGGAGGGCTGAGGACCTTTTCAAAGATGCCGATCAGCTGGGGAGTGAGCTGCTCGACAGTAGGGTTGGACTGCTGGTAGAGGTTGTAGATGTTTTGGTAGATGGGCGCGTTCTCCTCGTAGTCCTCCTGGAGGGGAAGAACATTGATGACGGCGGGGAGAGCCTGGGCAACAAACTCGTTGTTGGGGTTCTTGGTCATCATGCGAGAGACGGCACCGGCGACGTTGTCAGTCATACGCATCTCGTTGACTGTCAGGAGAGGCTCAAGCTTCTCCCAGAGGAGAGGGTACATGGGGAAGGTCTTGCCAGTGTCGGCAGAGTTGAGGACAACCAGACCAATGGCGTAGGCAGCGTTAGACTTTGCCAGAGGGTCAGGATCTGTAAGACGGCGGACAAGAGCTTGACCAAGAGACTCGGTGAAGGGAGTGATGGCCTCGCCAGTGTACTTGATGATCTCGGCAATGGTGCCAACAGCGGTGGATCGGTGGAGATCCTCGCTGGAGCTGACAAGTCGGAGGACGGGCTTCTCGAAGATCTTCCAGAGCTCGCCAAAGCTGGTGCCAAGAGCAGCAGCAAGGCCAACAACGACGTCAAGAGCAGTGTCGATAACGAGCCAGTCATATTCGGAAGAACCCTCGTCAACCTCCTGTTCCTCCTCTTCGTCACCAAGATCCTGCTGGCAGGGGTGAGATCGGGTGATGAGAAGACCAACAACCGACACAATCTCCTGGAGCAGACCGTCCTTTGAGACGAGCAGAGCGGGACCGCAAGCCTTGAGGGTAGCAGCGATGTTGCGGTTGATGTCGGTAATGACAGAGCTGTTCAACTGTTAGCGTGATTCAAGCCAAGTTTGCAAGAAACAATAAGTAACAGTGCCATGAATCAGAAGCAGATTAGACGTGTTCTCAGCAACCGCATTTCGCGTCTGAGTGAGCTGGGTATAACGCAAGGTATTCATCATTTTGGCAAGATAAGAAAGGGGACACAAGAGGGGGTAAAACTAACCGTTCGCTGTCGTCGGACCAGATGGTCATGGTAGCCTTCTCAAGAGCCTGGCCCATGTTGATGAGCGAGGTAGGAGGAGTATGCTTAGGAGGCAGACCAGCCTCCCACTTGACACCAGCGCCCTCCTCCCAGACCTGGAAGACACGGGCGTAGGTTCGCCACAGAGTAGAGATGGCCGTCTTTCGGCAGCCCTCGTATGTGTGCTCGGTGAAGGGAGAAACCTTCTCGATGGTCTGCTCGACATAGGTCTCGAGGTTGGAGCTGTTGCAAGAGTTGGAGATGACATCACCGAGAACATCAAGGGCAATTTCCTGCTCGAGAGCAACGGCGGTCACAGCACCAAGGTCATCCAGGTCGTCAATGTCCTCAATATCGTCCCAGTCTTCATCACCGCCGGTGGCGATGGTAAGGTCGTCCTGGCTTTCAGGAACCTTGACCTTGACACGCTTGCCACCGACGACGATAGCACCGTCGCCAAGCTGGCTAGCATCAACACCGGGGAGGTCAATCTCCTCCTCCTCAAGCTCGAGAGAAGAGAAGAGGCCCTTGAAGACACCAGGCAGGAAGTGGTCGAACTGTTCGTGGTAGACCTTGGACAGGTTAGACCACAGGATGAAGCTGGTCTCCTTGAGACGAGGGTTGTCCAGGCCAAGAGCCTCCTCACTAGCAGACATCAGGTCCATGACGTAAGGCTGGAAAGCCTCGGCGCCGACAGCCATGGCAATGCGTCCCAGACTGTCGCAGGTGGAGCTTCGGAGCTCAAGAGACTCCTCACCCTCCTTGATAGAGACGAACTTGCCGAGGGAGCTCATGACATCCTTGAAGTAAGGCTCAAAAGACTTCTCCATGGAAGCAGCGATAGCACCGACGGCAGAAGCAGCAGCAGCCTTGACGCCAAAGTCCTCATGGTCGAGAAGGCGGACCATCGGGCCGATCAGGTTAGGACCGTACTGGGCCATGATCTTGGTGTCAATGCCGTCGCCAAAGGTGTCGAGAGCACCGCAAGCGCAGCGGATGATGCTGACGTTCTTCTTGTCAGAAGTTCCCTGAGAGGCAGCCTCGAGGTTCTTGAGGACAGAAGAGATGATCTGCTCGTGGTGAGAGGCCATCTCATCAGCCATCTCCTCAGCAAGGTGGATCAGACCGACAAGAGAGGCATGTCGGACCCGAGTCTCGGAGTCTTCGAGGAGAGAGATGATGGTGGGGAGAAGAGGCTGGAGCTGGGTAGAGATGAAATCCGGAGCACCCTCTGCGGCATTACCGAGAGCAAGCATGGCAGACATACGGTATTTGGGGTCGTTGTTGGTAGCGAAGTGGGGGAATTGCTCAAGCAGAGGGACGATGACCTGGCGAGGAGGAAGCTCGCTGGCCAGCGTGTCGACAAGGCTAATAGCAGTGCGGGCAGGTGACATGTCCTCCTCATCGTCATCCGAGTCAAGCTCAGTGATGATGTGCATGGCTTTGACCATGAGTTCAGCACCCATATCCTTCATGCCCTGAATCTTCATGCGTCGGTAACGAACGCACTGGATAAGGAAAGCAAGAGCTTGGGATCGGGCGTCGTCCTCAGCATTGACGTTGCCACCAAGCTCGATCATGAAGGAGAGAAGATCTCGCAGGTGGACAGCAAGGAGAGAAGAGTCGTAAGCGATGAAGGAGTGGAAGACCTCAAAGACAATCTTGTAGCTCTCCTCATCCTCAGCCTCGACGGTAGCCTTGAGGATGTTAACCAGGCTAGGGACGAAGCCCTGCATAGCCTTGAGGGCTTGCTGGTCCTCCTCGGGCTCGATAATCATGAGGATGGCACCAATAGCGCGGACGATGTTGATGCGGACCTCCTTGCTCTCTGGGTCCTCAATGCGGGCCTGGAAGAGCTGAAGGAGCTGGTGTGTGTGGTCGCTGAAGTGGGTAGGGTCCTCCTCAAGGATGGCGTAGAGGAGGAACGAGCCAACCTCACGGGCAACAACATTGTCGCTGTTGCTGAGGGGAAGAAGCTGCTTGAGGAAATCTTCACCCTCGCCATTCTCCATATCAGAGCTGACGATGCCGGCGATGAGACGGGCAAGAGAGTGACGGACACCAGCAGAGGACTCCTTGAGAACGCCCTCGAGAAGGTGGTTGCGGACAAGCTGTCGCTGGTCCTGAGCAGTCTTTTCCCAGAACTTGGTGGTCAGACGAAGGGCCTGGACCGAGGCGAGCTGTCGCACACCGGCGTCGCCATGGGTGAGGGAGATCTCGACGAGGGCGAGCAGGGACTCGGGTTTTGTGTAGTAGTTCTTCTGGAGGTCGGCGGTGACGGCCTTGACCTGCTCAGTGTTGGCTGGAGAAGAGAAAGGGTTAGTTTGTGTAGCGAAGAGACAGCACAACACAGCACAGCACAGAAACAGCTGGTGGTTGTTGACGCAGACCAAAACTTACGGACTTGACTCCCCTCAAGGAGCTGGACAAGCTTCCCCTTATCCATGGTGATTTCTTTGTCGAGCTTGAAAACGACACGACAGAGAAAAGGGAAGACAAGAAAGAAGAAAGAACCCGAAGGTTTGGAGTGATGAAGGGAGGAAAAGACGCGTCCAAGGTCGAGGCAGAAAAATTTAAATTATTTGGGGTCCTGAAATTAGAGGGAAAAAAAAATCACCATGCCCCGCTCTGCTGTAGCACCAGAGAGCCAAGGGTCTGGCTGTTGCCCCTCGTTAGAGCCCACATGGCGCGGGGCTTCTTTTGGTGGTGATTGCCTAGGCGGGTTAATTTGATGCCGAACCTATACGTCGAGGCCTCTGTGATTCACCGCTTTGGTGGGGGTGCTGCGTTGTCGACAGGGACGCTATGCCTGTTATTCAGCACGTGTTGCAGCCTGAATTTCTGTCTCCCGGGTCCTGGTTCAAGGGTCAGCCAAGAGGCTGGACTCGTTGCTTAGCTGAGGTGCATAGCAATAGCCTTGTCTGCCACGACGCAGGTGGCTATTGATTGGCATTGATGGTGACATTGGTTGGCTGGCTGGCTGGTTGGCTGGTTGATTGACTGTATCACCAAGCAGCCGGCTAGACTGGACTGGGCTGGACTGGTTCGGGTTGAATCTGGTAGATAAACAGCACTTGTCTGCTATACAATATGACACTTCAGCAAGCAACCCTTGCCAGCACAGCCAACCAAAAAGACATCCATCTGCCGAACCAACCTTGTACACTTGGTTACTCAGCCAGTGTCATGCCACCATGACACATCGTACAATGCTGTATCAAGCACCGACAGGTTCCTTGACAGGCACACAAACCCGATCATTGGCCCTGAGCGCATCACAGTTGAGTCCTGCATTCTTCCCCAGAAGCTCTTCCAAGCTCAGCCCGTTCTTCTTGGCAATGTCCCAGCACGTATCACCCTGCTTCACAGCATACGCGACTGTACCCTTCGGACAGTCCGGAATGGGCTCCAGCTCCTCTGCCGGAGAACCTCGACGCAGGAACCAGAATAGCAGAACAAGAGAAAGGACAACCAGCATGAGAAAGTTGAGAAAAGGCCTCATCTCGGTATACCATGACATGCTGGGACGGCGCTGCTGGTCTGACACGAGGAAGGGCTCCGTGTCTTGGGCGTCGGGATAGGATTCTCCAACTTTGGTGAGATGACCATATTGGTTGCCTGGCGCGCTCTCCCAGTAGCTTCCGTCTGCGTCGCGGAACGTGTAGACCTGGCTGTCGGCGTCGTAGCCTACTCTCTCCATGCCTTCTGGGAGACGCTCCTCGTCCGTGTCGTAGCGAGAGAATCGAGACATGCTGGGTGATGTTGAATCTTGATTGATGATATAACTGGAGATGCAGTCTTTGCTTTGATGGATTGTAAGTGAAAAGAAAAAGATGAAAGAAGAGAAGAAGACCAACAACCCCTTGGAGACACGGAAGTAATGGCATCGTGTTATCCTTGTAGGGGGACCGCGTCATGATCTTACTAAGCTGTCTTGCTTACATTGCCTCGGCTGAAGCCACAAGGGACAGGAACAAAAGAAGTGTCTGTGCAACAGAAGTCACCGCAACACATTATATATATAAGCCAAGTGCTATCTATTTTAAATATATGTTATCGGTGGGATTGAATCGCCGCGTTCATCTTGCAGAGCACGTGTTGTCTTGGCCATGATCCTCTCCGAGCCGGCCCAACGTCTCTCAGCTACCAGCCTCAACTATTGGACAACCCGAACTCACCAGCAAAGAAACATCATTTGAACGCCGTGTTACACAAGGCATAGCTAGACACAAAACAACACCTTTAGGCTATCGTCCATCCCTAGACACAGCTACAGCAGCCTCTCCACCAGAGAAGGCCCAAACCTCCAACCAGCCCATCCCAAACCCCCCAAAACGCCCCATGCCACCAGTCCACGCACAATCAGAATCACCTTGAGAACAGTCATGTTCCTCGCCTCGTTCTTCCTCGGGAAAGCCTTGCCCTCGGGCTTCTCCTTGTTCAAAAACTCACACAAGGGGCCCCATCCATCCTCAGCCTGCCACTCCAGCACCTTCATCCCCCTCTTGTTCGCCTCGTCACGCACCCACTGATAAAACGCATCGTAGAACTCAACAGAGTACAAATCAACGTTTCCAAACATTCTTCGACCCCAAACATATGTCGTCTGGTGAATCTGATAGTGTAGTCTATCCGTCTTCCACAGAAACGTGGGTAGCAAGTATCCCCTCGTTCCAAAGAAGCGGAGACTGTCACCGATACTCTTCAACCACACCTGCGCCGACTTTCTCTTATTCAACACCACGACAGCCTCGGGGTACATATCCATAAGATCTGTAGCGAAGGCCCATCCAGGGAAATCGCACGTCGAGGCGTATCCGTCAAAGATCTGGCGCAACAGCTTCTGTCGCTTCTGCGCGTCTGGCTCTTTCAGCGCGTCAATGACAATTTGTTCGCGATCGGCATGCGGTGCGACGTGGGCCATGTGCATACAGGGACCCATGTTTAAGACGTCAGACTCGAGAGCCTCTTGGAGAGAGGATGTTGCGCAGCGGGAGAGGCCGAGGCCGAGGACCTGCATTTGAGCAGCCTTGGGATCGACTTTTCTATCATCGGATAAGAAGCGCATGATGTCTGGTTCGAAACTTGAATGATAAAAGGAGACAAAGTTGAGAAACGATACCAAAACTGCAACGTGAGACTTCCTAGACGTGAGCGTCTCTTATATACTTTTGCTACACCCACCGACATCCGAATGTTTCTCGACTTCCGATGCAAGTCAGCCCTAGTAGCTAAACAGTCATACCATGGACCAGCCTTCCAATCAAGCTGGCGCTAACAGTCCTGACGTTGGCCAATTTCTAGATACGGATACCCCGTAGGATTCAACACCTAGTCAAATGCTGGATACAGTCAGCAATCCAAACCGGTGCATTCACCTAACGTTGTCAAACAACACTCTTAATGAATTATCTCATAGCTTGCGCTTGAGACTTGTAATTTGCCATCAGCTTTGGTGAACTCAGGCTATGAATGCACTACGGCATCTTGTGATTCCTTAGAGAACGCCTTGCCTCTGGTTGACCTTGGAGGATATAGCCGATTACACACGCTCCAGGGAGTTTAAGAGAGTGATGAGCATCTCTCAGGCCTTTTCATCGTTACCAAATATCGATACCGTGACAAAACTGGCTGATAGCTACTCGTCCCTGGCATTTACCGCCGGGGTTATATCCTCTGTACTGACTGAGCTCGATCATCAGAATGACTCCAATCAACCCACTACGCACGCGGGTTTTTGTTGTGACACTCGGGAATATTTGTTCTGGAGATATTTTTGGGTTTTTTATAGTGAGAGCAGTTGACACGCCGTTTCTTCAGAGGTCCAGCTCGAGTAATTGCGTAAGAAGGTTGCAAAATGTTACAGAGAAGATTAACTTATCTGTTCCTGAAGGAAGCACAACTTGCCATAATACAACATGAGCAAGAACTATACTATAAGCGGTAGGCAACAATAGGTCAAGTCTCCTCAATTAGTTTATCTAATAATGTGCTCCCTAGTCTAGCATACTTGCTTTCATCTGCCGTGACGCCTAATGGGGCTACCGACCAAGTAAATTATCCATCAAGGATTTGAATCGTTCCCTTGCCTGAGGATCGTTGGTACGATCAAGCTCTCCGCATAACCTAAAAAATAGTGTCAAGCGATTAGGGTTGCCGACATCGTTGCAGAGGCATCGCCAGAGTGTAACAAAAATTGGGTTGATGGCGATGGATGACAAGCCCGAAGGCTTCGACATTAGACGGCCAATTTGGTCCACTACAAGCTTTTTGTAGTCGTCATCGTCGAGGTATTTCTGTGCAAGCGCAATTGTGCTCACACTAGGGCCTCGAGTCTCTAGGATGGCAGGTAAATCGCTAAGGTATACGATAACATCGTTGACGTTTTTGAGGTTTGAACAGTGAGTTTGGAAATTCGTGTTATACTCAGCCTCTGGATCGCTGATCACGTTCCCCTCAACTAAGCAAGGCATGCTAATTCCATAAGTGCCTCTCTCGGCCAAATTACTGACGCCCATCCAAGTGAGAAGCAGTACTACTGTCAGATCAGAGATGATTTCCATTGTGGTTATTGTGACAAACAGTGCACCTCCTGTCACTCTCGAGAGGTACAAGTAGGGGGCCCAAGGACAATCTCTTCCATTGATGACAGGCAGAATTGTAAAAATGACAGATTTCTTGGGACCTTTGGCGAGTACTTGAGCCTTGATTGTCCAGTCCCCAGAGACGAGTCGGTGATTAGGCCTGCCGTGGCTGGTAGATTCTGTAGTATCTGACAATTCCGGGACGTAGATATTCCTTTCAGGCGCGGCAGCCTCGGCATCTTCGGCGTAAAAAAGTATAACAGTCGTTGCATCTTCTCTCATCTCTTGATAGGCTCTCGCAAGGGCCGACTGCTTGATCTCGGGCCAGCATCGACTCTCCCTTGTGATGATGATGTCTCGAGCTTGCTGCAGGATAGCTTCCGGGCTCACATGTTCAGGGCTTTGCACAGCACCAGAAGGGGAGCACCAGCCAGACCACTTTGCTCTGAAGCCTTGGATACAATCATGGTATACCATGAAACCGATGCGTTGAAAACAGCCAGTCAGCGCTGCCATGCTAATGATATCGGCGAGAGTGTTATTGAGGACTTGAATAAAGGCATCCATGCTCTCAATGACGTCTATGATGATCAATAGATCGTGAGGTCCGCTCGTATTAGCCATGTCGAATTCGATGATGGAAGCGATGCTGTTGGGGGGAAGAGAAAAGGCCTGAATCTTGGATGAGGTAGAGCAACTCTTTCAGCCATCGCTGACATTAGTCGTACTTTCATTCTCATCATCTTAAAATAAAGGAAGGAGCATATATTTCACTTGGTGATCGTAAGTTTGTCGCGTATCTTGCCCAGATACAGTTGGCTGGAAGGTTAAAGTTGGCCTTTTCCGCTGAGATGATTGAACAAACGGGCAAGATGAGACAAGGAATCGTTCTTGTCCAATTACTATAAAAATTGATATCATTACTAGAACCGTCTGTTATCAAGCAAATAGTGAACTTGGGTACTCATATGATCTATATGTCCAGTAGCAATGGTGATGGCATCAATGGAATCCATCAAATAGGACTGCCAACCAACGTGAGCCCAGAAACATCTGAACTCAATTCACTCTCCTACATACTACATACTCGATAGATCGCCAACTGCATGCTTGATAGACAATTGGAAATCGTTAGAAAATGCTCAGATATCATTCAGCCGAGTCTGGACTAATACGAAATCCTCTAGAATCCTTGTCATTACGAGGGGTTCTCGGCTCGGCCCATGTGTACTCAGGTTAGGGGCGGTTGGGTCGAACTATTGACGCGTGAAACTTGTCCCCCTCAGCAGCTTCACAAAACTAGTATCGACGAGATAGCCAATATCTAGCACGCCTACATAGGTACCATGGGAGAATTCCCATCTCTTGAAGTGCACTCGCGAGTCGCACAAAAGGACGCAACCACCTTTACAGCCAACCTCACCGAGTCATTCTCTGTCGGGACAGGTAAGCAAGAATCCCATGAAACGTCAACCTGCTCACAATAGCATGCAGTTCCCAATGGCGGATTTATAACGGCCATTTTCTTACGCGCTGCAAACGCCTACCTTGCATCCAGGAACCAGCCCGACACGTTTGCGGCGCATTGGCAGTTCCTCAATGCAGCATATGTCGGACCGGTTGTCCTCATTGTGGAAGAAGTCCGACGAGGTCGTGGTTTGTCAGTTGTCCACATCACGCTCTATCAAGAAGGCCTCACTTCTCAGAGCCCGTGGATATCCGCGAATTCGAAGAAGAAAGCTGCCGCGTACATCACCAACACCTCGCTCGAGACTGAGCGAGGTCTCACTCTAGCGACTGGCTTTGAGCTCTCTGCGCCGCCTCCGCCAGCAGACCTGACGAAACTTGCAGTTGATGAGGATCCCAATTGGGAGCGTCTATTTATGGTCTTCATGGGCGCAGTTCCCATGTCACAATATCTGGAGTTTCACGTACCCAAGAGCAACAATCAGAACCCTGCGTCGTTGGACATTTGGCTCCGTATGTCCAACGGCGAGCGGTTC
>JABFAK010000430.1:0-52021 GCA_013266265.1 Fusarium sp. NRRL 66182
GTGAGGGAGCAGAGCAGGGGAGTAAGCTAAGCCTCGAGCGGGGGGGGTTAACGACCTATGTATGTGCTTTATTTAACTACTTGTTTCACCTTGGCTGCTGGGGGTTGAGTGAGTCTGCGGAGCGAATCGATTAGGGCTGAGAGGGAGTTTGATTGTCATTGTAATCTGTAGTGAGTGTGCCTGTACCCCTTGACATCTCTGTTGTGCTAGTTCCATAGCCTAGTACTGTATATAGATAGAGTAGAGAGAGAGAATGGTATCCAACGTTGGTCTGGTTGGTTGTAACTGCTCAGCTATGTATAGTGGGTGGTATCATGGAGTGTTATTGATAGACTGACGTATCTCACAACACACTCGGTATATAGTCTATGCAGCATCTCTCTGGCAACAAACAGGTCTTTTAATGCCCGCAATCCGCCCCCAGAATCCTTCCCTCGGTATCCCGTCCAAGCCGTGCAACGAGCTCAAACACCATTGGCCACAGTTCCGATGCTGGATGCGCGGGAGGATGACTAGGATCCCCAGGAGAGGCTATGCTTATGACCATGCTTGCATCTGCTAGGATGCAGCAATCTAATGTTAATCCAAAGCCGAGAATTTAAAAAGAGTTTATGTTGCCTGTCGCGTAGCGTGATTGCTGATGCCATATTTTTGGACTATTCTTTTCGAATAGTAATTAATGAGTGGGTGTGTATACTTGCAGTACTTACTTACTATGCGGTAGTGCCATCACCGTCACGGAACCCGACTTATACCAGTCAAGCATTCACCTTCTCACAGCCTCTACAACCATTCACCTCGCGGCCATGTCTCTCTGGGCTCCAAGCCTTCCAAGGCTCATGACCGATGCCGATGCCGATACCGGTACCCCACAGAGCGAACCCGCATCCGACAGCCTCCTCCAAGCCATCGCAGAAACCCTCTCCATATCACGCGACGACATGCTCCTGTTCGACTCATTCACGGAGCTCGGCGGCGATGAGGTGACAGCAGAACTGGTCCGTCTGGCATGCGAAAGCAAAGGCCTCGATGTCACCGGCGAGGATATCATGGGCTGTCTGACGCTGGCTGAGCTGCAGACGAGGATAACGCCGAGGTTTCCCTCGAGCTTGCCTTCGAATTCGAGCTCACAGTCCATCTCGGGAGGCACGTACTATAGTTCTGAGGATGAAGCGGAGCAGCAGCATGGCAGATCCAGACCGGTCAGCGTTGCGATGCCTACGCTCAAGACGTTGCTGCAGTCTTTTCCCAGCGTCAGCAGCGTGTGCATGGTCAAGCCCAGAGCTGGACCGTTTGACGGCCAGTTGGTGGCTCTCATCAAGATCGACTCCTGCTCAGGCATAGACCAAAACATGTCCACGTCCATGTCCGTGTCCGAGGTCGAGCCTCTCAAGCAGGAGATCTCCCTTTTGCGAATGGCCGTCCAAGAATGCGCTGTGCCACCACAAATATGGATTCCCCTCAGCAACATGCCCGCCATAGAATCTACCCAGGAAAAGCGCCGCCTGCAGACGTGGGTGCAGAACTTGGACGAGAATACCTACAGGGAGGTTATGAAGCTGCAGATCCCCTCCCGTCGTCGACGCTGTGACGACACGAGGCGGAGGACGAGGATAGAAGCTACCGTGGATCAGGGAGAGATTGAGTGTTTCTCTCTCTCGCCCATGCAGCAGCTTTACTTCCAGGCGATCAACGCAAGCGACGAAGCCATGGCAAGGCCGGAGAGGAGATATACCCAGAGCGTTGTGCTCAACGTCAAGGGCGGTGCTGAGCCGTCTGATGTGGACGCGGCTATTGAGGCCATGGTCGCGAGACATGATATGCTGAGAGCAAGGTTCATGCAGGTGCAGCAGGATTGGATGCAGTTTATCCATCCTCAGGTGTCGGGGTCGTATAGGCTCACTCATCACATCGACGCCAGCGAGGACGAGATGCTTGCCTTGGGCGATGAAGCTGAAGCTGCGATTGACCCCGTCGAGGGTCCCGTGTTTGCGGCGCTGTATATTCACAACCAGGATAAGCAGATGCTGCATCTCGCGGCCCATCATCTGGTTGTCGACGCAGTCTCGTGGCGAATTATCCTCGGCGATCTGGATGGCCTGCTCCACGAAGGCGCCCTGTCAGATGCTTCCATGACATTCTCCAGCTGGATCGACTACCAAAACTTTGAAGCGGCCCAGAGACTCTTCGAACCGACGCTCAACTTTGACGTCTTCTCCGCCAACCTCGAATACTGGGACGTCGATCAAGGGTCCAACAGCTACGGCAACGCTTCCCGCTCGACTTTCTACCTTGGGTCGGACAAGGCCTGTGCTCTCGAGCAAGCATCCGCACAGATCTTGCGCACAGATGCAGCCGATGTCTTGCTGGCTGCGTTGCTGCTCTCCTTTTGCCAGATCTTTCCCGAGAGGAATCTCCCCACGCCGTGGAAACAAGAGAGCGGACGTGACGCCGCCGCTGCCGATGACTTCAACATCGCCGAGACGGTCGGATGGTTCACCACACTCTGTCCAGTTGGTGTGTCTGTAGAGGGGAGCATGGACTTGATAGAGGTTATCAAGCTCATCAAGGACACACGTCGAAGGATTCCAAAAGGTGGTGTTCCCTTCTTCACATCGCAGTTTTTCACCGCCGACGCTGCCGCTGCAAACGTTCCCGTCGAGATCATCTTCAGCTCCATCGATACCGCCAAGCAGCTTCAGCAAAGGAGCACCGTCCTTGAGCCGGTCGCGGTTCCGGGGCAGATGACCTGTCTCAAGGCGGAGAAGGGACCTGATATTGGGAGAACGGCGCTGTTTGAAATAGCAGCCATGATGGACGACACGGGAGCACAGATTGATTTCGTGCACAGCAATACGTGCTTGTATCAGGACAGGATTCAGGCCTGGATCCAGACGTTTGAGCGCCAAGTCCTCGAAGCCATCTCCAAGCTCCAGAGCTGCGAACCTCAACTTACCCTCTCCGATGTACCCCTTCTACAAACCTCATACCAGGCCCTTACCAAGCTCGCTTCGGATCGGAGAGTCAACGTGAAACATGTCGACACCATCTACCCCGTTACGCCAGCCCAGCAGGAGATTCTCATCGCCCAGGCCCAGAACATGGAGGCTTTTCACGGCCACGTTGTATACGAGCTCAAGACGCGACAAGACACTCCTGTTGATACGGCGCGGTTGTATGAGGCGTGGGGGCGCATGGTGGTCAGCACGCCCGCGCTGCGAAGTATATTCATCGACGCTGTTTCGCGTGAAGGCTTGTTTGATCAGGTTATCCTCAAGAAAGCCTCGCCCAGTCTCTTGTTCATTGAGACGAGTGATCCAGACGAGGCTGTTTCGACTCTGCCTGCGCTGAATATGTCCCTTGGAGAGCCGAGGCATCGTCTTTCGGTGTGTCATAACCCAGGCAGGATGCTGATTAGGCTCGATGCTAGCCAGGCAATCTGCGATGCAAGTCCCTCACAGTCCCCCTCCTGGATGAATACTAACAAAAAGCAGTTCAAGAGTCTGCATCTTCTGGTGGCAGAACTGAGCAGAATCTACTCTGGCCAGGCACCACATCACCACGAAGCCCTTCACAGCACCTATCTCTACAACATCGCCTCCACGGACGTATCATACAGTGTGCAGGTCTGGAAGACAGGTCTGTCCGCCGCAGAGCCCTGCATCTTTCCCCGTCTGTCATCCTCTACCGGAGACACGTTCCAGACTCTCCCGTTCGATCTCGATGTCACCCGGACGCAACTAGACGCCTTTTGCCAACAGCACGAGGTCGAGACTGCAGCGGTACTCCAGCTCGCGTGGGCTCTGGTTCTGCGTGCCTTTGTGGGCATGGACAGCGTTGTCTTCGGATACCAGTTCAACGCACGCGATGAGCAGCTCGTCAGCGGCATAGGTGAGCTCGTGGGTAGCTTTGCCGCGCTGCTGCCATGCATGGCTGAACTCCCCGCGACTCAATCTCTGAAGCAGTGTCTTGTCCATGTGGGAGAGGCGCTGACCAGTGCGCGCAAGCACGATAATCTTACCATGGCTGAGATTCAGTATGCGTTGGGCCTAAAGGACAAGAGCCTCTTCAACACTTGCCTCTACTTCCAGGATGATCAGCTTGTTGAGGAGCAGGAGCTGATGTCTAGGCTTGTCACGTCGGGTCGAAAGACGGACTGTGATGCTTCACTTACAGCCATGTTTGTCAACGATGGTCTTCACGCCAACTTCACATCACGATATCTATCCGTCCACCAGATCAAGAGCGTCACAAGTAGCTTCGGCTCAGCTCTCACGCACATCCTCCAGCACCCTGACGAGACGGTCGCGGAGACAGATCTCTTGACAGAACAAGGCTACGCACAGCTCAACGCCAGCCAGCAGCAGGAGCAAAAGATCTCGCTGTGTCTCCACGATGTCATTCTTCAGCACAGCCTGATCCGTCCTGATGCCACGGCCGTCTGCTCCTGGGACGGAGACATCACATACTCTGGGTTAGCAACGCTCGTGTCGAGGCTCCAGCGATACCTGGTCAACCACGGCGTTGGCCCTGGGACTGTGGTGCCTGTAGTCCTGGAGAAGAACCGCTGGGCTGCTGTTATTCTCCTCGCCGTCCTGCAGGCCGGCGCGTGTTTTGTCGCCCTCGATTGCCTGGATCCGCTCACTGCGCAGTCTACCATCGACCATCTCACCCCTGGCATTGTTCTCGCTACCCAGAACGCGTGGGGCGACATCAACACGCTGGACACGAACCTGGTCATCATCAACAACTCCTTCTTCGCCACGCTGACGCCCAACCTGTCGACCCCTACACGGGAAGCCCAGCCCGAGCACGCAGCGTGTGTTCTCGTTGCGCCAAAGCGAACGAGGAGCATCTTTTACACACACTCGTCCCTCCTCTCTGCTTTTGTCAGCCAAGGCCCAGCTCTCAAGATCAACAACGAGAGCAGAGTTCTTCAGCTCTCGTCGTTCAACGTGGACATTTCCCTCGTCGAGATTCTGGGAACAATGGTTCACGGCGGCTGCGTGTGCATCCCATCCGCTCATGATAGAACACACGACATCGCAGGCGCCATAGCAAAGATGGACGTGACATGGTCCTACATGACAAGTCTCATCGCCCGCAAGATCCACCCCGACTCTGTCCCGAGTCTACGAACGCTGTGCTTCCGCACGAGAAGACTTGATCCGGACATGTACACGCCCTGGCTCTACGGCCACGACGTCCTCCTCGCCTACGGCGCACCCGACATCTGTCCCCTCGGCATCTCCATCACCCAGATCGCACAGGACAAGAGCCTGAGCATCATACATCCACCTGTGCGAGGCCGTTTCCGCGTCCTCAACCCCGACAATCAAAAGAAGATGATGCCCGTCGGTGCAGTCGGCGAGCTCGCCATCGACAGCCCCCTCGTAACACCAAACTCGTTCGCTCTCGGCAAACCGCTCATCGCCAACCCCCCTGATGAAGCTAGACCTCAGTATCTGAAAACAGGCCATAGCGTGCGCTATCTCGACGACGGCAACATCGAGTTCATCTCCAGCGTGCGCGACGAGGTCAAGATCAGCGGCCTGTCGATCGATGTCGCGCAAGTCGAGCAGCAGATTCGCCGCTGTCTGGGCCAGGGAATCGACGTGGTCGTCGATGCCATCACGACGCGCGACGCAGGGCCTCTGCTGGCTGCCTTTCTCGAACTTGGGCCTTCGGTGATGACTAGCTATGAGGAGCTCAGCCTTCTCACTCCGCAGACAAAGGAGCGGACATACGTGGCCAAGAAGATGTTTGAAACCTCTCTCGAGAACCCATCCTCAAACGCGCCTCGTCTTGCACGGCACTGCATACCCAGCGTCTTCATCCCCGTCAGACAGTTCCCCACGTCAACCTCCCTCAAGGTCAACCGTCGCAGGCTCCAGCGCATGGTCGTCGAGCTCTCGTGTCAGGATGTCCTGCACATGTCTCGCGTTCCACGGCCGGATCAGGTCCAGCGCGTCGCTCTCGCGCAGAAGCCTCTTCCCCTGACAGGCCCTGAAGAGTCGATGCGAGAGATGTGGGCGGATGTCATTGGAACGTCGATCCATGCTATCAAAGGCTCTAGTACCTTTGCTTCGGTCGGCGGAAACAAGTTCCTCGCTGCTCAGCTCATCGTTGCGTGTCGCAAGATGGGATTGCACGTCTCGCTGATGGACCTCTTGGGCGACGTGACGCTCAGTGAGATGTGTCGTGCTGCCGAGTCGTCGACCAAGAAGCGGTCGCAGCCAACTGTTGCGAAACCCATCCCTAGAAAACTCGATGCGCAGTTCGTCAACCACGTCATCACGCCCCAGCTGCGCTGCTCGCCCCTAGACTACGCCGAAGCGTCTTCACAGCAGATTCGGGGTCTTGAGCTAGCCATGTTCAGAACCCGCGCCGACATAATCTGTCTCGTTGTCCAGTTCAACGGCCCCGTTGACGTTTCCCGCCTCGAAACGGCCTGCCAGTCTCTTGTGGCGATGCACGACGCTCTCTGCGTCTCCTTCATCTCTCACGAGCATCGCGTGTACCAAGTCCAATGCTCGTTCAAAGCGCCCTTCAAGACGCTGTCCTGCGCAGCCGAGAACATTGGCCATGCTACGCAGCAGCTCGTCAAGCAGCACCAGCATCTCTCGTTTGACCCAGCCGTGCCCGTGACTGACTTTACTTTCCTCGGGTCTCGAGATCAAGGTGCTCTTGTTGTTCGCCTCAGCAGAGCACAAGTAGATGACGTGTCCGTCTCGGCCATGGTCCAAGACCTCGCATCCTTGTACAAGCAAGACTCTCACGAAACGACGCGGCCATCCTATATCGAATACACTCGCTCCTCGCGAGCAACCCCCAACACGGCACTGGAATACTGGAAACGCCATCTCGAAAACGCAAGAATGACCAGAATCATGGCGACATCACGCCCAGCCCTCCCAGAGCCTGTGTCCTCCATCAAATCCCTCCATCAAACAACCTCCCTGGGCCATCTCTCCGCCTACGGCATGACTCCCGACTCCGCCCTCGGCGCCGCCTGGGCCATCGTCCTCTCTACAGTGTCCAGCACGCACGACGTTCTCTTTGGCCAGGTCACCCAGTCTTCGGACAGTCATCTCGTAGGCCCTCTCACAAACACCGTCCCGATGCGTGTTCAGTTCCCGGCGAGCCACAGCACGCCCCTGGATCTTATGAACCGTATCCAGATCCAGCGCCAGGCACACGCTCGTTTCCAAGCCTACGGTCTTCATGAGATTGTCACAAAGTGCACAAACTGGCGCGCGTGTACCCAATTCAGCACAATAGTGCAGCATCAGGTCCCAGTGCCGTCGTCTACTATCAACGTCGACGGCGCGACGTTCTCCTACGACACCATTCACTCTTCACACCAAGACTTTCCTGACCTTTTCGTCCGTTCAACTCTCCAACCCAACGACCGCATCGCTCTCGAGATCAAATACCCGCAAGACCGCATCCCCCATGTCTTTGCCCAGTCGTGTCTAAGCCTCCTCATCGCCGCATGGGAAACTCTCACGCATCCCGATACAATCCATCAGCCCATGATTCACTCGTCGGACGAGATCGCCCGCTCAGAGAAGCAAATCCCCCTCCCGGCCAGGCAGACGAGCTCTCCTGCTCCCGGTGAAGCACTGGGTTCTTCTCAGCGCAAGGAGCTCCAAGAAGCCATCTTGAGCGCCTGGAATAAAGTCATCAATCCTGCCGCAGCAGGAATACCAAAGAACAAGCTCCCCATCACGCACTTTTACGCTATATCAAAGACGATCCTTTCCGCGCACTCTCTCGCCACACACCTCAACCAAGTCCTCCCCATCACGCTCACGGTCGAAGACGTCCTCGCTCATCCAAGCATGCACGCCCAGTTCGAGTTCGTCGCACCCCTTCTCCCACCGAAGCAAAGCGGCCTCGCCTCTCTCTTGCGACCAAAGTCGAGAGCCGGTTCCGAGCAGCCCTCTTCCGCTTCAACGTTCCGCAACAGCATCCGCAATCTGAAGGATAAGCCCAGCATGCTGAACCTAAGCTCATGGGGCAAGTCCAAGTCTCGCCCTTCGACTGCGCGCAGCAGTCTAGAAGATGCACCGGCGGTGCCAGAAGCTTCCGTTCTAGCAATGTCTCATGTTCCCACCATCATCATCCCCGATGTGGGTGTCCTCAACACGCCTGTCAGCCAGAGCAACATGCTAGTTGAGCTCGACGGCGGTCAAATCGCTACGACGACTATAACAATGCAGAGTCGGAACCAGCATCATCGACGTAGCAGTGGAGGTTCCTCGTGGGGTACTGTCGATGCGTTCGATCTGAGCCCTTCATTCTACCCCAGGGCCGCCGAACCGAGTCATGACTGATCCCGCAACGGATTTGGCTGTACCAAGAATGAAGGCTTGTGGTTGACTATCCATACACGGCTTATTTTTCCTTTTCCTTGTCCTGTCTTTCTATTATTTCTTAGGCGCGTGGATGAATGATAATGAACACATCACGTTTCTTGATTGTTTCCTATGTCGTTAGTATAGATGCTTGGTAGACAGATGTATTACAAGATACCCATACACCCGAGTCCATCTTGATCTGCACCAAGACGATGAATGTGAATGCGTCCTGGAGGCTAGGGTTATGCAACTGTCCCACCAATTCACACTTCACCTTGCACTCGCAAGCCATTGCTTTGCAGAGCGCATAGGGTACACGCACAACTCGGGATAACTCCATGGTTGTCATGGCAACTTCAAGGCTTTTATATATACAATGTGCCGAGCCGACAACCTATGTCTCAAATGTAATCGGGGTATACAAGTCCAGGTAATCCAAAATGTCCAAATACAACGCACGCTCAAATCATTTACACTGCTTGCTCCAAATCATGTCATCGTGACCCGAGCCAGAGCGGCTAGTGGAAGTCTCCCACCCGAGGACCAAAGTACTCGTCGCCCTCTAGACGCTTCAGGGGACAAGCATCGTCCTCACATCCCACGTAGCCAACCCTGTTGCCCCACCAGTCAAGCGCCGGCCCCTCAAGCTGGAGAGCAAAGAAGATGATGATGCCTGCAATGGCAATGCCGCAGGACCAAGCTGCAGAGAGCACAAAGTTGTACTGTAGAGCTGTCAGTTCTGCTGCGGGTCAACTTGGTGAGAGGTTCACTTACCTTGGACCACAAGCCGAGGTAGCGCGACTTGAGATAGACCCAGGAAAAGTACGCGATGGGCACAGAGGGCCAGACATACGACATGTTGTAGGGTGCCCAGACAATGCCTCCGTACATGATGGCGACGGGGTGAATCTGTCTCGTCCACGTCCACTTGGGGAACTTTTTGTTGAGCAGCCAGACAGCAAGCACGACCAACACGCCCAGAGGGAAGCCGATCAAGACCTCGGTGTACAATCCATCCTTGCCAAAGATCTTGCTGGGCCCAACGGTACCCCAGAGGACCGAGGCGGTGAAGAAGGTGTTGACGCTGGGACACGACATCTTCCACCTAGCGTCCTCTGTGCAGACACCTGGGATCTGGGTCATCTGGAAGTTGAGCACACCAACGCAGACAAAGGTGCTGATAAAAGTGGCAATAATCTGGGCGAAAAAGGTCTGTCGAGGCGGAATCTTGACGTAGTGGGCGAGCTTGAGATCGTTGGAGAACATGACAGCGTGGGCGCACGTAACGTAACCAAACGACTTGAAATAGTTCATAGCCAGCGCATTGCCTTCAACGAAGGAACCTCCGATGAACTCTGCAAGAACAGTGAGGGTGACCTCAATTCCAGTCATGGCCTTGATGATTCCGACAGGGATAACAAAGACGAGGCAGAGCGCAAGGCCGTAAAAGATCACGCCCGGCGAAGTATGCGTGTCCCATCCCGCAATGCCGGCGACACCGAATGCCATAGCGCAGACGAGGCATACCAAGTACCACCATTCCGGGACTTCGCGATAGGCCTTCATGAGACGGGTGTGCACGTCGAGATCATGGACCTCCTCGAAACGCTTGGACTTCTTCCTGAAGCTGTTGAAGAGACCTTTGAAGCCGGTGACAATCTCGCGTCGGTGAAATAGCAGAGCATAGGTGAGCGTGGAAGTGTAGATGGCGAAGAAAAAGATGTAAATGACAACGTTGCCAGCGCCGAGAAAAGGAGGCGAGTAGGCCTCGTATTCTTCGGTGTTGAACAGACCCTGATCGTCAGTAGCCCGAGTGACATTGTACAGCTGTCCCCAGCGGTCATAGACACGGTTGCTGTTGATGGGGAGGTATCCAGTGTTGTAGATGTTGGAGTACCAGAGACCCAGGACCACCCACATGGAGATGAAAGCACCGACAAATCGGTTAAAGGTGCTAAAGAAAGGAACCATGAGCGGATCGGCAGAGTCCCACAGCAAAACGTTCCAATCCCAGGTCGGGAATGGGTTGATGCCAAGGCCGTTGTTGAAGCCAGTGATGGTGTTGAGATCACGGTTGGACGGGTCAATCCAAGACATCCAGCTAAAGTTGGATAGTGAGGTCCAGATGTAGTTGGGGAACCAGAACCAGACGAACATGGCACCAAACATGATGTAAAAGAACTTGATGCGGGAAACACGCCAAATCTTGGCAAAGGGTCCCTGCACCGGGGTGTTGTTGTCGGTGTGGAAGGCCGAGTTCAGCGCGATAGTAACCAAAGAAGCAGGCCAAACGCAGTAAGAAGGATAGACGAGGAAACGGCGGCAGACGCCCGCCATTCCGTAGCCGATAAAGTTGGTGCTTAGCGCAATCAGAATCTGATAGGCAAAGTGAGAGGCATACGGCTGGTTGAAATACTGCGGCAGATACTGAACCCAGATGATAAGATTGGTGTACGGCGTGTTGTACGCAACGTTGGCCATAATCGTGATAAGCATGTGCTCCTTCTTGGAGAAGGGACCAGGGTTGAGAGAATGGCGAACTCCAAAGAGGGTGATACCATAGTCGGGTAACCACTTTTCGCAACCCTTTCCAATCGGGTATGAGAGCAGCTGGGCGACGTTGGCCATGATGCGGATTGCGGGTTGGCGAATATCAAAGAGCTGATTGGTAAAGGCGAGGAGCATAGAAAAGAGGAGGCCGATAATCCAACTGCGAATAGTAGAGCAAGGAATGGTAGTATCATCCTTGTTCTCAACAACGGCTCGAACCTCGGCGTACGGACTGTTGTTGGTGATGAGGGCGGCCTCGAGCTTCATCTCTTGAACCAGGTTCTCGTGTTTCTCGGGGTTTGTGAACAATTCGCCGTTCTCGAGGAAGGTCCTGATCTTGTCAAGGACTATGTGTGGGAAATTGGGGTCCTTTTCGTGGATGCGGTGGACGCGGGCCATTATATGTCGAACATCTTCGAGGGTATACTTTGAAGCGAGCTCGCGCGCTTCGAGTAGGTCGTCCTCGGTGACGTGAAGGTCCTGCTCGGTGGTATGGTAGTCGTGCATGTCATCCTGGTCGTAGGAGAAGGACTGCTTGGAGAAGGGTGTGGGTCAGTATGATGGATCAGGTTTGACGATCCGGGATCGAATCGAGGTGAAGCAGAGCAACGCGCAACTGGGGAAGCTCACCTCATCGTACTCGGATGATATATCGCTAGCGACAGCGATAGGGATAGGGCGTTGATCCCGGGGCTGATTGTCGTCGGGTATCTCGTGCTCCCCGCCTGTGGAGACCCTCTTCTCGTTGTCCGCCATGGCAAAGGGGCCTGTTTCAGGCAATGTTTCTTCTATTCCTCCAGTTTTACTATACGTGGGCAAGACGTTTGGCTGGCGGTCGCTCTTTATGTCTCTTCAGAGTGCTGCGCGCTCGAACGGAATGATGGAATGACGGTAGCGGTTCAGCGAGAGAGAAAAAAGTGGACGTGGTTATTCGGTTCGCTTCAATCGTGTGAGGACAGGTTCAGGGTCGTCGTGACGGTACGCGGCGACAGTTTGAGGAGATTGACAAGAGAGCGACGAGGTAGCGCAAAGTAACGCAAATAGAGAGTGAGCCAAGATCGACTACCGTAACGAGGGGAGAAGCCGATGTCTTTGGGTGCGCGTGCCGAAAGCAAGAGGTCCACTGGTAAGAGTATTGAAATCTCGTGTACGTGATTTGAGTCTAGAGTGTCGTGGAGAGAGGGACGAGATGGGTCGGTTGGTCGATAGGTAGGTAGGTAGGTAGGTAGGTAGGTACGCGCGGCGCTGCCTTTGATCGTACAAGTTGAGTTGGCGATTGTTGGAATCGTATCGTATCGAATCGTGACTTGTCCTTTCTTGTCGTATCGTAACGTGTCGTATCTTGAGGTTAGGTCGAAATGGCCAGCAAAATGAAGAAATGCCCAGAGAAACAAGATCGGAGTCCGGCAACGAACGGTTGAGGGAGATTGAGCATAGAAATGACGGGATAGGATGCGCAAGGGCCCTGTGTAAAGTGCTCCAGTGTATTAATTAGCACTTTGGCAGCGGGCAGTCAGTTGGCAGTAGGTACAGTACAGCACTGTACTGTACTGTAGTAGTAGTAGTAGTAGTAGTAGCGAGTGGCGGCAAGTGCAGGTGCAGGTTGCAGGTTGCAGGTCAGCCCAAACCAGGCTACCAGGGCAGGTCAGGATTTTCAGTGGAGAAAATCCGAGGAGCGAGACAGGCTCTGAGTGGCTAGAAAGCTACAATATTCCAATTGGGGGGGGAAGACTCGGAACTAGGGAGCCGTATTCCCAGGTCCCCCAAAGCAAGTCCCACGGAGAACGGCAAAGACGGCTCCATTCGCTCCATTCGAGGCTTGGGCTGATGAGGTGGCTTGTACAGGAAAAGTACCTGTTGTATGTGCAGGACTCTCTGTCTTCCATGGTTGAGGCTGTATTTCCAGTGAGTTGAAGAGTACGTACCTCCAAAGTTCAAATTCAAGCAAGGTACTGACTGTGCTGTCCTGTGTGATGGACGTCTTCCTACGTACAGCGACTGCTGCCCTGCGAATGAGGCGGGACGAATCAGTCACTGCACGACCCAACAACCAACCCCTGGCGTCCTGGACAATGAATAGAAATGGATGGTTCTTTTTTCTTGGCGCTATAGACGCTACTGTACTAACCAACCAACCAACTGTGTTGCACCCACTCACGGCCACTCCGTCTGATCTAAAATAGAATAAAATCCATTACATAGGTATAGTCTACCTATGTAGGTATCTTCCTTCACAAGTGTTATTGACAAAACTGAGCATCTATCTATCCCATTGCCAGATACAGTAGATACCTTGGTACATGTACCTACACTACAACTACATACAATACGGCTTGCCTCCCGTCCGTCTGTCCCATGCAATACATGGATGGATGGATGCAACGGTGGTTGATTCAGTGAGTGACATTACCGCGCGGTACGTGCCATGCCCTCGTTCATCACGGATCTGACGGCACGGCTACCGGCCTCGTTTCGTCTCGGCGTTGTGCTTAACTCTTTGCATGGCCGATTAGCCGATCCCAAGCCACCGATTCTATCTAGGTAAGGTAGGTAGTTAATCCGTGCGGGCGTGCTGAATAATCAACCACCACTTAATTCTACAGTCTGATCTGTACAAACGATCGTCAACCACTTCATCAATGTTGTTGTACTATACGCTTCACGGCACGACATAACGTAACAAGTCAACTTTATTGAATATTGAATAGTATGTACCTAGGTACTTTTTTTTCTCTGTCTTTTTTTTTCTCTTTTTTTTATTTGAATACAACCAATAGTAGGCCCTCGTTATGAGCTCAGCTTGTCTATAGACTAATTTCAACAAGCCTCGAGTATTACGCCTGCCCAGTGAGGCTTTACTAGGATTCGTAGGCTAACGCAATTAACCTTATTTTCCCATCAACATTGTCTAGGTATCTATACTCGTCTAATCTAGGGTAGGCAGCGCGCACGCAAGGAACTACAAGTTCTTGTTGATTATGGATTGGATTGCATATTTCATCTAGTAACCCCCTTAGCCATATGTGTCTTCAAAGTGTATTGCGGAGAGGCATCTGTCGTAATTTGCCGTGATTATTTCTGTAAACGTGCAACCCATCTCAGACAGATAGATGATACTGCGCATGTGCTGTCATGACTACTCGTACAACCAACCAATCCCATTCATCGAGCCCCAACTTGTTCCCGAACCCATTATTAGCTCGCTTCTTACAACGAGTTCAAAATACCGTTTATATCGACAAAAGAGAGCTGCTCAAGAGTCTCGTTCCAAACCTTGTCCCCAACTATTCTGCCCTCATCAGTGTATAGCGACTGTGTGTAGCTAGAAAGCAGCCGCGTTAGCCTCGGATCCCATGTGGCAAGATGAATATACTTACTGGAATATTCTCCAGTCCATAATGTACGATCCATGACTCTCCTTGCCCAGAACGACACCGGCATGCACGAGCGTACTCGCTCCCTGCTCCACAGTCCGGCCAAACAACGACTTGAACACGCCCCCGATCGACCGAAGGAAAATGTTTCCGTTGCGCTGCAGCCCCGTGTTCTTGACCAGTCCTGGATCGACTAGGTTGACCACGACATCATCGGCCTTGACGCGCTCTGCCAGCTTGAGGACCCAAAAGTGCGCGAGGGCTTTCTGGCTCGAGTACGCATTCATCACGCTGTACGTGGCAGGGTCGTCAAAGAATGGGAGGACTTTCTCATGGGCCGCGCTGCGGAACCTGTCAACAATCAATGCGGTTCCCGAGTTGGTGATTGTAAGACGGCCTGGCTGTCCTGCGGGAGCCTTGTGCTTGAGGGTTGGCAGGAGTAGTGTGGCGAGGAGGACGGTGGATAGGTAGTTGACCTGGTATGATGTTTCGTGGCCGTCAGGGCTGAGTTCAAACTTTGGCAGTTGGATGCCGGCATTGAGGAGGACGAGGTCGATACGGTCAAGCGTCTCACACTTGTTGGCAAAGGCTCGCACGCTTTCAAATGAGGCCATATCGACCTCCCAGACGTCGATCTGGGCACTGGGGAACTCGGTGCGGAGCTGAGCTGCCGCGGATTCGCCCTTTGAACGTGTCCGTACGGCAATGATGAGGCGCGTGAGATGCAGCGACAGCATCATCTCGGCGGCGCCATAACCAATACCGATATTTGCACCGGTGATGATGACGGTTCCGCCAGCTAGAGACGTCTCTTTGGGAATTGGTACAGGTTTTGCGAACTGGGACTGTATGAAGCGATAGCTATCTGGCTTCAGATCGAGGGATTTAGGAGCCATTGCGTGACGAGTAAAGGTGGTGATGTGGTTGGGGTTGATCAAGGTCTTGTTGATCTACTACTAATCTAGCTGCTCTCAAGAGGCATGGACGTGTGACTCTTTTATGTCTTTACGAAAATGAGCACGCCTTCACGACCGGGTACAAACTACAAAGCGATTATAGATCGAATTGATCAGCAGGATGAGATGGAAGCAATGGAGTCATGTTTGTCTGCGCCGTCACGCCATGTCTCATTTGACTACAAGCCATTTTCGGAAAACAGCAAGTAAACCAAGACAAGCATTGAGGCTCTTGTCTGCGTGGGCGGTTCTTGACATTCAATCTCCGAAGGACCTGACATAATAAGCCAATCTACTGCCCATACTCGTAAGCTATAGTGCTGCGTGTGTCTATCTTGGAGGCAGTATCGGCATTAGTGCTTATCGCCATCCCCGAAGGCCGCGGAGTTGATCTGGGAGCTAACCTGAATAGGAAAACAATCGTATCCTGGCATCCTGAGGACTCCTGATTGCCGATTGCTGTCTGTAAAGAGTAAACAGTCGAAACTCGTCTCCTTTTACTTGCAACTCCATCTCGGACCTTGTCCTGTTTCGAGTTCTGTGCTCGCTCTATGCACTCGACGGAATTTAGTGGACATTGCCGTATAAACTCCGAGGCCTGCTGTATCTGCATCATGCCGGTGCCTCCCGGAGCCGAGACTGACCCACAGCCGCTCTCCGTCCGGGCAAGGCCGCGAACACGGAGGACACCAGCTCGTCCACAGGGCCGTGAGTATCTACGCTGCTATCCAGCAAAGCATCCATGTGTAGACCAGCTGAGCCCTGACTGTGAGAAGCCAAGAAGTTCGAGTTTGTCTCTTCCGACCCAGCAGGGAAGCCTGCGCCCGAGTCGCGCAAGTTTATCCGCAGCCATGTCATGCGCGGCAAGAATACCAAGAAGCGTCCAGCTGCCTCTCAGACGACGCAAGATGATGTGCAGGACCATGATGGACGTTGCCCTACAGCGGCTCTCTCCGCAGATGACTCCCTCTCCACGGCCGGCTACATGCATTCCAGATACAATAGAGCTTGGATCCAATCGCCGTCTCTTCTGGCATATCTGGTTAGACCTCCCCCTGACCTTTGCCTCTTTACCTTTGCCACGCCCCTGGACAAGGACTCGCGATACCTCATCCACAGATGTAAAGCTCCCACCCTGTCCAGCGTCACTCTCCTGTACTGACTGCGCCTAGTCTTGACCAACATCAAAGAATCTCTGTATCCCATAGAGTGGTGTTTCGGCGTCGACCGCGAAAGAGTTTGCTGGTTTCGATGGCTCCTCCAGGATCCAGCCTACCTTCACAGCGTCCTCTTCATGGTCAGCGCCTATCAAGACCTTGTCAGAACGCGGGCGGTAAGTGGCCGTGGTCAGGACGCTGGCTGGAACGATGACTTCTCCCCCTCGACGCGGAACCGTCTTCGGTACACCATCAAACTATTGCAGGAAAAGCTTCATGATCGCGAGAAGCAGCTTGAGGATGTCACTGCCGCTGTCATCATGTCGCTGGCTATGATGGCCGATGCCATGGAAGACAAGCAGGCCTTTGAAGCCCACTCCAACGGGCTCCGGCGCATTGTGCGAATGAAGGGCGGTCTTCAAGCGTACAACGACAACCGACAGTTACAGATCAAGCTGTGTCGGTGAGTCGTCATGACATCGGCCTTGGTAGACAAGCACTGATAGCTGCAGCATTGACCTGGGCTGGTCCATCAAAAACGGCTGCAAGCCCGAAATCTACGACGGTAAGCCAACGTGGGAATCTCTGCTCGAAGCCTTTGGAGGCGTCAGCAGTTCATTTGACACGCACCAACCGTCTTTGGACTTGATGAATCTGTTTTACACGTGGGATTATCGGCTCCAGAACGTCTTCAAAGACCTCCGTGACTTTTCTGCTCTGGCCAACCAGCTTTCTCCTGGCGGTAGCAAGCTCAAGCCTGAAGCGTTCCAGGAGATCATGCTCTCCGTCCAGTACCGGCTGCTGCTCCTCGGCTTCTCCTTGGACCAGCACCCCCTTCAAGAAGCGATTCGTCTCGGCCTCTTGGCGTATGAGTCCATCATGTTCCTTCAGATACCGGGCGTCAAGCTCAAGTCAGACTCGTTCAGCCAGCAACTGCGCCAGGCCATCCAAGCCACACCCGTGCAGGGGGAAGCTGCTGCTAATATCAAGCTCTGGCTGCTCCTCGTTGGGTCTATGATGATCTTTGACAGCAGTGAGGAGTGGCTGGTTCGGTCTGTCCAGAGCTTGGCAGGGCGGCAGACGTGGGCTCAGGTTAGGGAGCGCGTCAAGGAAGTTATGTGGATTGATATGATTCATGATGTTCCTGGTCGCGAGATCTACGAAGGCACGCAAGTGGGTTGTGTGCTGTGAACAAGGGACGCGGTGATAGTCACCTGTATATACTGCCCAGAGTCCCTCTGATTCGACGGCATGGACGTCGCAAACAATACCGGGCGTCTCGGGTTGCTTGACAGAAACCACGGTGCCTCCAATAGCCCTCTGCAACTATTCTACTTCGTATATGCGGCTTGCATTGCTATTGGATGATCAATGCTGAATCTTCAGTCCGTTTGCACCGCATGTTCTTTGTTCTTTGTTCTTTGTTCTTTGATGAAGATGGTCACGTCTCTCCCAAACCTTCACCATTACTTTACTGCCTGAGCCTGAAATGACTACGTGGCTTCTTGGGCTCAATTTTTAACAGCATTTACTATCATTTTCTCTTCAACACTCTAGGCCTGTTTGTTCCGCAACCATAGGCTAGCCATGGTTCCAGACGCAGCTTCTCTATCCAGCGGTGACTATCATGAACAAGGAAACAAAGAGGGTTTGCCGTATACGTGCCAGTTGCGGCCGAGCCAGCTCTGCGATATATCAGCTTTAGGTAGCTCAGATTAATAGCGATTCTCCAAATATATCATCCCAAAGGCTTTGATCTTTACTTGTTTCTTCACCACAACCTCTTTGCCTGTGTTCTGAGCACAAGATATTGCCATCATATCAGACTACATCAACTCTACCTTTCACAGCAGATCATCAAGTCGCTTATTTTCACCATGGCTGATTATCAGAGCACCCAAGGCAGTCATTCCAACACCCCGGGATCCTCTCCCTCCTCTCAGCTGTACGCTACAGCTACTCCCATCCGCTTCGCTCCCCGAAACGCAAGCACCAACACCACCAACGGCAACCTCATGATGCTCGACCCGCGAAACGTCCAGCAATGGCAGCTCGACGCCACCGAGGCCCGTTTCAGCCACGCTGTTGAGCAGCATAGTCAGCGCCTCCGAGGGCTAGAGCACCAGAATGGGGCTCTCCGCGAGGAACTCGATGATCTTTACGATAAGATGGACAGACTTGAGGTTTCTCAGAAGGCTGCCCAGGCCAAAGGCTTCTTCTCTTGGAAGTCTAGGGTCTTTTGCACTGTCGCGGTTGGCTTGGCTGCTGTCTACTACTACGCCCTCAAGCATGAGCATCTCTTCCAACTCCTCGACCACCAGTTCGATCTTTGAATGATGACTGTGATATGACGGAGGGATGAAGACTTATCTCAGAGAGAACACACGAACGGACTCGGGGAGAAATTGGACGATGGAAATACACGAATGGTCTTGGGAAACGTTGAGGCATGTAGATTGGGTCATCTTTTTATGGGAATTGCACTTGGGTAACCTAGATTGACACAATACCGAGCTGATCTTGAGATTCATGATAGGCTGCACGGTGTTTATGGTCTTCTTTGACATGTCCTGGACAGGAGGGCAGACTTTGCGCAGCGAACGACCTGGGGAAAAGCCAAACGGCTGGGTTGTCCACGTCTTAGAGACTGGGGCTGAAGGCGATATTGGATACAGGCTGCACATATGAATGGCTATGAGCTGGAAATCTCGGTTAACGAGTTATCCCTCCTGCGCATGTCCTCCTGAGCTCCTGTCCAATATGCGTCACCAACTAGGCTTGTGCCTCTCGGTCAAGACGAAACTACCATGCAGACCGGACAGCCTAGTTCAAAGTATAGATGTACGTATTGCTACGGCTTATACTTGGAACTGATGACGAACAAGACCAGCAGATATTGTCCAACATAGTCTGCACGCCCCTCATCGCCCACAGCAATAGCCTGCTAACTATATACCATGCTGCAAGTTCACCGTTAAGCAACTGCCACCTGAACTCTCTTTGATGAATGCTTACGCTGTCGGTCTGGTAGTGAATGTCTATTTTCTGCGGCATCCGGCAGCATCCTAGGTAGTCTTGTATTAGCCTCTTAACGTTATGCGAGTTAATGCTGGCAAGCTCAGTGTAAAATAGGAGATTCATGACAGATGCACCAAGCTCTTCCAAGCCAGCGTTCCAACTGACTATTCATAGTCTGTATCCCCTCTCTGTAAGCGATGGGACTTGTCGATTCAGGAGATGGATGGCATGACTCTGCCTTCAACGACATCACCAGCCATGGCCGCTGAGTCCATACATGCCCCTCGCTGGTCTCGGCCATTCTGTTTCCACTGTACCTTGGAAAGCAAGCAACGATACCGAACCTTGACCCATACAACTGGATCTATTGGCGCGTATCGACGTACGCAGCTATCATCACGACACTACAAAACAGTCACCCTATAACTCTCCCGCGTCCTGTCTAACCCGACGCTTCCGGGGGCCACGACCATCTTCGCCGTCTCCCAAGACTAGTGGTTCCGCAAAGAGAAGTATCCTCCGCCGCCCTGAGAACCGCGCTCCCACGGTGACCCGACAGTCTGGTATCAAAACGGGCCGTTTACATAAAAGTCTACGTCTGCAGCTTACCCGTTGTCTGAAAATAATATCCGCATCCTGCCCATTACTCCGAGAACAGGTGAAACATGTGCGATGGCACTCTGCCTCTGTGTTGCCTCTACAGGTAAGGCACCTGCTGATCACAACTTGCACGCACGCATCATCACCGTCCCGTTGTCCGCGGTCCTTTTGATCCGGAGAACAGGGCGTGTTGCTTTGCTTCAAGGCTAGCCCTACCAAACCTCCAGCCAGAGCCATCCTATCCTGTGTTTGACATACTAGGTTAGCAAGTAGCAAGTAACGCTGAAGCGTGAGAACTACGGACATAGATTTTCCCTTCAAGCCCTTTGGATCGCTGCTATGACGTGAAACAGCGATCACATAGGTGCATCAGTGGCGATTCGCCCTGCCCTGCCCTGCCCTGTCCTGCTCTACCTTGTCTTCATTACCGCTGGGCCGAAACCTGAAGCTTGACGAAACCCTCACAACTCTCGACCCCTCCTCCTAGGTTATGATTCCCCTCCCTCCTTCGCGGCGGGCGGCCACGGCCTCGGTTTCCGGAACCAGCAGTGGGGTGCGTGTGTGGCCCAGAGGCCCAGAAGCTGAAGGTTGCATCCGTTTGAAGGGAAACACAGTCGGAGATTATTTTCTACATGGTAGCCTTGTCTAGACGCATCGACTGCTGTGTGTTTGAGATATCCTTCCATTCAGCGGAGAAGCAAGAGCAGAGAGCAGGGAGGTATGTCATGTATCATTCAACACTATGTAGTAAAGACTTATCCAAGTGAATGGAGGGAGGAGTATCGAGGTATCGAGTATGTCTCGCTGACGTTCCGCCTACACTAGCCCAGGAACCAAGGGCTGAGCTAGTATCGCAGCTACTGTAACTAACCAAACGTTAGTATCATCGGGCTGAAAGAATCCTGAACACCCGCTGTCATTAGCAGGAGGCATCAACATCCTCCCCGATCCATTTCGGCCTTCGGAGAGCTCATCTGTGAAAGGTAACCTTGTCCGTTCTAGAAGCATTCTCGATCGTGATATCAACGTGCTTCCATGATGGGATGCTGTGACCTGGTAGGCTGATGAGCCGCATCGCATGTCTGTCTGTAATGAGCAAGATCGGCCTTGATTTCCTCTTGCTCAAGAAAACCCGAGCGATCATTCCTACCAAGAGCTCTAGTTTCACTTCCCAAGCTCTCGGAATCGCTAGATCAAGGCCAAGCTCGGCCTGAGGGCATAGTCATAGTCCATATGCCGAGATGCTTAGCCGTCCACGGGACATACCATCAAAGTCACATCGCCCACAACCTGATGACGATAGACCATGCTTATTAGTACTGACTAGATAATGCTTCCGCCATATTGACAAGTGCGGAATGGCTCCGAAGAAGGGGCTCGAGCTTTTCAGAGACTGGAGCTCAGGGTGAGAACTGACCTCTGGTGCATCCCTTGCCGCGGTTCTTTTGCATGTGATTTGATTGATTTGACTCGAGGTTAATAACGACCAAGGCTATAGCCAAGCAAAGAATTCGTATAAGTGACATTATAGAAACAAGGGTGCCATAACGCCTGATCCGCATAAGCACCGAGGTGACGCCCTGTAGAGTTCCAGCAAGTGAGAGCAACAATCTCAAGACAGTACGGAGTATCCGTACATATGTACAAATCGTTTAAACCCAAAAGAGAGGGGAAAACAAGGGCTCGAGCTCTCCCTCGCTCGCTCGCTGTGCAGGGATTGTGTGTTGAGCCAGGGTTGATGGACCCCCTGATCTGATGACTCAATGAGGAATGATTCGAGAATATTTCTGGAAGCATTCCAAGCTTTTTACCTTTACTGTGCAAGGTGGGAGTGAGCGGTTTACTTGTCCTGCACCCCCTCATCAGAAGCTTATAAAGCCAACGTTGAAAAGACTCTTGTCGAATATGTATCTCGCTCGATCAAGAAGGACGATATGGATATCGAACGGCCGCTCGCCTGTTGATCGTTTCTGCGCTGCCACCATCTCTCTTCTGCTATTCGACAAGACCAGCCTCAGATCTGATCCTTTGCAAGTTTACACATGGTCAACAGGTAACAGGTCACCGCTCTCAAAGGAACGTCGCAGCCCAGACGGAGCCCAGCGCCGTTGTTCAAACAAGCCAGCAGCGGAAATTTCCCCTCCAGGGCACATGGGCAGAAGTAACCTTAATTAACGTGGTTTCAGATAAGGGATCGACCTCGCTAAGAGTTCTTTGTTGGTCTAGAGCATCGGTTAACAGCTTCACAATTTAATGCCATGGTGGATGACGCTCGGCACTTGGGCGAACAGAGTATGGATTAAGCATGTCCTATATGGTATTAGATTGCGAACAGCCTTATGGTTAGACTCTCATATCATCAGGTCGCCAAGCAGATGAATGAATTCTATCCATGTATATGACTGCAAAAGCCCTACGCCGCTGGGGCACAGACAGACTGTACATAGACCACATCGGCCCTATCAGGCATTGGGAAGCACCATGTTGCAGGGCTGCGTCAAGCATTATACGCGTGATTGCGGCGGTCAATGCTTGGCTATGTCTCTATATCTCTGCAGTCGAATCCTTTGCTCCCTTCCAGAACATTCACTCTTGTTGGACTTTACCGGCGAGCTGAGGCATTATCTCCAGGTATTGAGAGAAGGCTTAAATATTGATGCGTGTTTTTAAAACAAATGAAGAAAAAATGAAGCAAAAATGAATAATAAATTGAAAGAATTCTTGAAGCTCAATGCCTTTGTTTTCTGATACGAGGCACTCTGTCCATGAATTGCGCACAGCTTCTGCTCGTCCATGCAACCAACACGCTCTACCTGAACTCTACAGACATTGTTGAGAACTTTTGAGGCTCACGGGTTCCAACATGACCAGTGCACAGCATCATCTCTGTGAGACATGTCGTGTCCAACATATGATACGAGATACGGTTGGCTGGCTGGCTGGCTGGCTTGACCAACAGACAGCCCAATGCCTTGTCCTTGCCCAGCTGTGACCCCTCGCGTCACGTCACAAAAGATCCCCTCAGGTAGAGCGAATGGATGGGCAGTTCGTTATCAACTGATTCTCCAGATATTGACTGATCGAGATTGGTGCCATGTCTAGCCATGTCTAGCCATGTCGTTTGCTCTCGAGGGAGCGTGATAATTGCTTTTTGTCTGGCAATCACCTCAAGGCTCAACCCCACAGATCTTCCCCGGCCCGCTGCTGCAGGCCATCACCTTTTCAGCTCCAGCTGCCGACGTCTCGCTTGCACATTGGTAATACATATAGGTGAAGGTGAACAACGTACTGTACTGGACTGCACGAATACGCCTCGCACCACAAGCCCAATATGACTGGATCGACGCGTGAGCCGTTGCAGAGTTGCAGGCTTCGCATTTATTTGCTCGAGGCCTTTCGGAGAGAGACTTGACACCCCTTCCGGTGGGCAACTGTCTCGGTGCTATTGGAGCAGCTGGTGGGCCGGGCGGTCCGCAAGAGTGAGAGGCAGTCAGCCGAGGTATGTGGACATGATGCAACTTGGATAGGGCTGTAGTAGTTGGACGAGCCGTCGTCACGTTCTATTGGGCGATTCCCCCGATATTATAAGGGCCTGAGCCTCGACTCCTTCTCCATTCAGTTTCTCCATGCCAAGAAAGCAAGCATCAAGACAACGGAAGGTCGAGCTAAAGCGGGAGCTTGGCTGTCCCGCTTTCGTGACGGGGATGGAGCCTTTGAGGGCTGAGAAATGGATCGATGGACTGCATGTCGTGAGTCCGGATGCCTGTCAGACAAGATTCGCTTCCTCAGTTCATCGTCAAGGTCATTCATTCATTCATCAACCTCGCTGGACTTGTTGATCCAGGTCAGTCAGGTGCCGGGAATGAATGGCGGTGAGATGTCATCGCAGACAACAGACCATTCCAAACATGGCCAAGATCTAGGGCGTGTGTGCAAGTTTGGATGAAGCTGTTTGACAGCTAGTCATGGCCCCCTTCCCTCAGCCACGTTTGATGAGTTTCCATGATTCGAGTCGATCGATAGATAGTCCAGTCTAGGCTCCGTGAATAGTCCTCCCACCAAGGCGTCCAGTCACAGCACGAGAGCACAGTCGGGAACCGTCGATACGAACACACTTAGACGCGCGGTTGACAGCCACATGCCGTTCCGGGTCAGAGAGTGGCCGTTCCCTCGATTGTCCATGATTGCGTAGCCCACTTTTCCATCCCGTGGTGCTTCCTCGCCATTCCTCAACCGACCACGATCTATACGCAGAGCAGACATTGGATGAGATGCGAGGCCGATCATGGGCACCAAGTCGCCCCTGGGGCCCTGAAGCTGAAGCCGTTGCGGGAGGATTGTGTAATAACGCCGGAGGTTGCAGGGACGGACATGTAAAGACATGAGTGCGGTTACATCTCCGAGCCAATAAAGGGCATTCTCTGCAAAAATAGAAGCAGTTTTGATCTATATCCCTGATATAACCAACGAGTTGAATCATATCGTCTTGACTCCTCCTATCCATGGCCTCCAGTTGTTGCCAGTTGGTCGTCACTCCGTTCGACGTTGTATTGCCACAGGGTAAACAGGCCAAGTTTTTCAAGCCGCATTGCCAAGAAAGCTCTCGTATCCAATCCAGTCCGGTTGAGCGTACAGCCACTTCCTTGGAAGGCTACATACGTGAACTATCTACATGGCCGTGGCGCGCCTCTCCCGTATTCCCGC
The DNA here is from genome assembly GCA_013266265.1 of Fusarium sp. NRRL 66182. NCBI lineage: Eukaryota > Fungi > Ascomycota > Sordariomycetes > Hypocreales > Nectriaceae > Fusarium > Fusarium sp. NRRL 66182. The sequence goes on from JABFAK010000430.1 coordinate 24,723, forward strand.
AGGGCTGTGCCAGGGAGGAGAAGGGCCGAAGAGTTTCGGTTGACGCCTCCGCGCTGTCGTTCCAAGACAGAACCGATGACAGACGTCGTAATCAGTCCTCACTTGGAATTGTTTCGACAAATCTCCAAGACCAAGGGAATGACAGGGTCCTTGGTGAACCTCGGCAACCCCACCATCCAATCTCCATGATTGACACAGACTTGGCTCAAAGGAGACAATACCCCGGAGACGTATTCATTCAAAGACGGCTTTACGGATGTAGACAAGGCCGTGAGGAAGCCAGACCGGAACCGAGGACATGTTGTTTGCTAAAACTCAGATTTCACATACCTACCTGCCTACCTAATGTTGGTCTGCTAGTTCATAACGTCAAGGCTCAACGCAAACGTGATGGGCAGGGATGTGTTCCAATAGAGAGAGGCAGAGCCAACAGAATCTCAGGTTGGTTCACGTCTAGTCAGAGATGTTCAACCAACCATCGATAAAGCCCACGTAGGATCTTGCATCAGTCACTAAAGATACACTAGCGCTAGCGAGATCGACGCTCGACATTTCATTAGAGAGAAGAAGAAGAAGAAGAAAAAAAGAGAAATAAGGTGTTGCTGCGCCTCACTGAGTCGTCACCAGATTTCACAGGGAATTGCATCGCATCAAACTCACCGGCAGTAGCTCAGGGCTTGGGGGTGTGTCTGCATACACATACATATGTCATATATACATATATCCATACATGTAGTATCAAATTTGGGCAATTCACTCCTGAAACCTGGTCGCGGCTCTTGGAGACCCAATCACCAGGCGACGTCAAGATACAAGGTGCTGACACCTCGCAGTGAGTCACGGCTCGGCAGTTGGGTAGAGATCCCACGCAGGGCCCGCGATCTGATACAGAGCCGGCAGGGAACAGGCGTCGTGTCGTGTCGTATCGTATCGGTATCCGAAACGGCTGGCCTTGCCAAAAAAGAAGAGCGGCAGCTGTAACGTAGGGCCAGCATCAGGGCCTCATGACCCAGGTCAAAGCAGCACAGGGCTGAAGAAGGAGAGACACATCATTGGCGCTCTTGGAGCTCATGATGATGCTAGCGAGTGATGGCGCGAAAGTACTTATTATTATTAGCTAGCGACTTGATGAAAGAAGCGTCGGCTCCCCTAACAGCAAGACGTGAGCAATTTCGGTTCAACCATGATTGATGAGACAAGAGGAGAGGGAGAGAGGGAAGAAAAACAAGAAAACTCCAACGATTACTCAAAACCGAGTCATCAATCCGCCGTCTCGAGCCGCTCAGACTGTTGTAGTCGCGTAACCGTTGCACCGGACATGGTTCTCCAAGAATTCCGCTTTGGGAATAAGAATAGGGTTTCGATAATAGGTGTATCGGTTGAGTTTGCCAAACGCCCGCGCGCCAGTCAGAGTTTCAAAAGCTTCGCAGGTTAAAGGGACGCTATCTGGGGTTGAACTGCCCTATTCGTATTAGAAGCCGAGAGCTACAGCACAGTACTGTACTCAATAGCCACCCGCCGTCAGCGAGCCCAGACGTCAATGGCTGAGCCAGCCAGACAGTTGACCTTGTCCTTCGGGAGGTGGGAGGGTTGAGCGTGAATGCAAAGTGACTGCACTGCAGTCGGCGTCAAGTAAAACCGACGACGGAATGGCTGAGTATGCTGACGACGTTTATGACGCCCAGATGATTTCCTGAGGCTCTGATCTCCAGTTATCAGAGTTTGGAACCGTCCGTAGAAGCGCCAGAGAAGCAGCTTGAAAGTGCCGAATGCCTGCCCCGGTTGTCTATGGTGTGTGTGTGTCACATAGTACTGCTACTACGCACATACATAGTACGGAGCACATGCCGGTAGGTTGGGTGATTTGGCCGTAGCGAGGCATGTCTCTCACACCCTCCTTCGGACCCTTCCCAAGTGCCGGGAGCCCTTCAGCTCTGCCATGCAAAAGGACTCAATTTTTCACCTCGTTCTGGGCAAGAGGGCTTAGACGTTCTTGGAGAGTCTTGGTATCTTGTACAGAATTGGCTGCTGAGACGCAGAGCCGATCATGTCCTGATTGGGCGCGAAGCGAAGCTGCGCGATTCCCCACGCCCGGCAAATACATCAGGTAGGTAGTAGTAGCCTTGGGGTATCGATGGTCTACCGATTGTCTCGTCTACTGCGTTGTTCTCTAGCTGTCCTATCCTCTTGGTAGTCTTGGCTACTGCTATGCTATGCACATCCGAGCAGCCCTAAGGCAAACAAAGCCTGGTCGCCAAGGCACCATGCGGCATCAGTCAGTGGTAGGGCTGAGAGAGTCAGCCGCTAGCCGCGCCGCAAAAGAACGACCCCCGCCACCCAATGGGAGGTCCAAAGCCAAAGAAAGTGTGGCGCTCCCACGGGCCAGCCACGAGGGAGGGGGACGCGCACTCCCTCCACCTCCACTGGAGAACCTTTGTCACCAGTCAAACGAACATCCGACCGGTACCAGTCAGTCAGTCCAGTCCCTGTGTAGATAGGGCTTAGCACGAATCGGCAGGTGAGGTGAACGTCTTGTCCTGTCGCGCCGGCGGAGGTGCCCGCCCGCCTACCTACTCTACCTACTGTTTGTTGCCAAGTTTCAAGCTGGGGCTGCGAAACTCGTATAGCAACGCTCCCACCACTGGAATGGCATACATACATACATACATACATAGCCTCATCAAAGCGACGTAGCTCGGTGAATAATGACGATGCTCGCCCCAACACCAGTTTCAAAGACCTGGCTCCGTGCCCCGACACAACATATACCTCGCGTCGTCGCGTCGTCCTGCAACAGTGACACCTCAAGAGGGGCAATGACAAGTTCCTGCCTCTCCGGGACGCTGCTGCACCCCACGGACCGGTTTCACTCTCACAGTGAGAATACACATCAGTCGGTTCATCTTGGTGTCGTATCGAACCGTCGATGCGCTATCCGCTCGTTAGTTAGTCCCAAGTTGGTCGGGTGCAGGGACCAGGTCGCGACGACTAACACGGCAGCAAACACTTGGGGAGCGGTAGAGCCAGGCCTGGCCAACGCTTAATCAAGGTTGAACTCTAGGCAACCAAATTGTTGGGATCCAGCAGCCCAGGCGAGAGCCGCGGTGAGAGCCTAGGGGGTTCCAGAAATGATCCATCGTCGCTCCGTAGGACTTTGGTAAGAATAAGATAAAAGTGAAGTGGCTCGCTAAAGTGGTGCTAGATGCGAAAAAGGAGCATCAGGATGTCAGGATCCAAGGATACAGGCTAGTTAGGGCTGCAATGAGTTGACAGGAGCACCATGCCCCCTTGCAAGTCGTAATCCAACCAAACACAGGCTAGACAGGGCAGATATGAATCAGCGTTGGTCGCTGCCTGTCGTTGGCCCATCCTCTTTCATCCTGCCCATGTCGTCGCATGTCATCAGTCCCCTCTGAGATGTCATCCAAGGAGGATCTTTGTTTCGCTACGAGGGGGGGTTTTTCTTGCTAGTAATAATTGCCTGAAGGCTGTAATAAGAGGCGTCTAGACTGTCATGTCATGTCCGAGGCGACGAATGGGGAAATAGAACAAGGAGGAAAAGAAGAAGGAAAAAACCGCAAATGCAGCGTGGGATGATATCCAGTGAGACTGACACAGCGACATTTCATGTCAAAGCGGTTGCTCTGGTATTTTCCCAAGATTGACAAGTTGCAGGAAATAGACCGAAAACGTATTCCGCGTTACAATGATGCTGATCTTTTTGTTGAATCAGAATAGTCGAGTCATTACATACGTACCGATGATTGCTTACAAAGGAATGATAAATAAACTACTACTACTGGCAACTAGACTAGGGGACCTGAGCCTCATCTCGTGTCTGTCTGAGTTAAGAAGTCAAATATTCTTGGCATTCATTTACTACCTGGAGGGAGAGTCAGAGTTGGAATGTGCACTGTCGCTCCAAATTAGGACTTCCAATGGCAATTTTAAACACAAAAATAAGTTTCCTTGCCAGAAGAACCGTTGCCCTTTTTTTGGGGGGACCTTTTTGCAGGTAGCGCGTGGGTAAGGGAAGCCCCATGGCCACGAGGTTGATGACAAGGCGTCATCGCGGAATGATGGCGTATTAGACCAAGACACCATGGGAGAACCTGGGACTTTTTCAGCCACGATATTCGTGTATGCGTAGCAAGTGCCGCTCTTGGGATCGTCTGGCAATGGGCGTATTACTGAACCACCACCGCCTTGCATACTATTGTAGGGCTCAAGGTGAAGTTTAGGCTGCCGATCGTGTCTGTGTCCTATTGTTGGTGGCTTCAGGAGCTAGGAATAGCAGCGGGAGGCTGACGGGATGCACACAAGGAACCAGTGAGCGATGCAGGCAAAGGAAGCAGCATGGAAGGGTCAGGGAAGAAGCCTGTTGTCGATGATATTCTGAGAAGCCTTTCATGCAGCTTTGTTGCACTCTCGGACTTGGACGGAGACGGATGGAGCACAGGCAGACAATGTCACATCAGGTAAGCTATATGCGAGACAGAATCCTTCTTGAATCCGTCATGATGCCATGGCAATTTGGTCGGTGTCGGTGTCGGTGTTGGTGCAGAACTGTAGGTGAGCAAGGGTGAGAGGTACGGTCATCAGCTAACCCAAGATCTCGTACCGAGAGAGAGTTGCACCCTTTTTAACAGGGTCGACACTCTCAAGACGCCCTACACCCCTCTCCCCCGCGACGCTAACCGCTGACACCCCAGCACTTTTCTCCTCTGCACACACCCGCCTCCCACACCCGCCCATGTCCACCTCCCAGTCTCTCCAGCCTTCCAGGGCAGAGCAGGGCTACAGGGCTTCCCATCCAGGATCTCAAAGACCGTCGTAGGGCAGTTCAGTTCCACAGAGCCTGGGGCCCGGGCAGCCCAGGGCAGGGCTTCTTCAGGCCTCCCTCAGCCAGAGCGGAGTGGATGCCTCCTCTGCCTGTAACGACATGACCCTCACTTTCTTTTATGGACGTCTGGCGGAGTGATGATGATGATGATGATGATGATGATGATGCTGCTGCTGCTGCTATTGCTGATGGTATACCCACCCCCCTGCTAGACCTGGAGGTGAGGATGAATGGAGCGTAATACTGGCGTTGAAAGTGGAGGAGGATGAGATACAGTAAGGATGACCGAGATGAGAGGACAGACAGACAGACAGACAGTAGACAGACAGCAGACAGACAGCAGACAGACAGCAGACAGACAGCAGACAGACAGCCTCTTGCATCAGGGACGTGATTTGTATGTACATACGTTTGGTGATTTGCTCACATTTGCATCTGCCAGACAAGGACCAGACCAACTGACAGTTGTACACTCCTAGGATCCTTTGCCATGCCACCGTACATCCGACATCCGTGCCCCAATACGTACGCGCATTGATGTTACAAGGGACGGATATACAAACTCCATCAAGAGGAAGGGAAATCCTAAAACGGGAGACGTTTATTTGCACTCTTGCTCTTGGGGCCTTGTCCTCTGCCTTGTTGATGGCACACACCCCTCCGGCAGATGTGCACGCCCCATCTTTTCCCTTCTTCATTGAGCAACTCCCACCTCTTTTTTTTTCTTCAGTTCAGTTCAGTTTCGTCTTTCAGCTTCCCCATGTCCCTTCCCCTCTTTGCATCTTGAGAATTGGGTACCTTTTAGATCACATCAGACAAATACATTGGATCTTGAGGCGTGTACCGAGTACTCTGCCTACCTGCCTACCTACCTACCTACCTACCTACCTAATCCATTACGCACGCACGCACTGCTTCTCCCTCCACATTCCGCTAGGTCGTGGTGAGGCCAAGGTACTGCTGCCCTACCCTGCCTGCCCTGCCTGCCCTGCTCTCCGCTGTATTTCTAGGCGGATTGTACCTAACGTTACCGTAAACAAGGGTCTCGATAGCGCCTGCCGACGGGACGCCAGGAACAGACAGTGTAACACTCCTGCGCCGAGCGTCAACGTCAAGTTGAACTTTAACCGCTTGTCTCCCACCTTCCCTTTCCCATCTGATTCTTTTTTACAATTTGTATCCCGCACTTGTTTCATCTATTATTCTTTTCTTTTTCCTTCTTCTTCTTCTTCCCTCTCAATCTGGTCTATTGTCTCTTTTTATATTCTCCTCTCGAGTCAACGTATATATCGACAGTTCCTTTCGCCTTGACCATTCCTCTTTCAGGCCATCGCCGACACGCTCTGTCATTCGTCACTTTTTTGCTACGGCATTGGCGGACCCAGCTGCGCCAGGTCTCGCATGCACATCTGTCTTGGACCAGACGGAAACTCCGAGTCAATCATCGCCACAATATAACCACACCGTATTACCCTAGCTCCAACGACTCACGTGTTGGATTTGGACAGAAATAGGAGATTCCAATCAAGAGAACAACAGGGCTCCTGGAAATACGTCGGCCGTCTCTTCCATGACGGACTTGTTCGGTCCTATGTCATCCTAGCTTCAGCCGCCCCGAACTCCTTCAGCTGTCATTGTTTTTGCCTCGTGCTCCATCTTCAGCTCACGAGTCATCAATTGCCAAGCTAAACACCATGGCCTTCCCTCCGCAGTATAGGGAGCCTGCTCCGGCTCTCCCGAGCATCATTGTCCCAGCTCGAAGCCACCAGAGCCATCACGAAATACCTTTTAGTAGAAGTCCTGCCGTTACAATACCGGGCATGCCACCACGCGACGACGTCCCTCCACCCTTGCCTCCTCCACGATTCCCAGGTCTCGATCAGTCTTCTATCATGGGGGAAAAGAGGGAATATACACATGGTTCCTTTGCAAGTGGTTATGGGAGCTTGAACTCATCATATCAAGAAGACCGCCCAAGTTACCAGCGAAGAGACATAAACGACCGAGATGAAGGCTATGCCAGCTACTCATCGACTGATAGGTATGGCTTACAATGCGCCGGACATTGGTTCGACTCGAGCCCTCCAGAGGCCTTGTAAAACCCATTGGGCATACTCGACTAACACTTGACATGCAGATCTCGCGGGTCCATTCCTAGCTTTGGCCGCTTTCACAACCATTTTCAGTTTCAGTCACCTGCCGAAATCCATGGCGATAGTCTCAAGAAGAAGCTTGATCAGACCCGACCACTAGACAGGTCACCACCTCGATCGCTCCTTGGCGCATCGAGTGAGCTCTTGTCCCGAAAGCCCTCTGTAGATGGTCGATTTCCAGCATTGCAGCTTCCCATCCGGGGTGGTACTTTGGGCTCTCCTGCAAGATTGACCGAGACACCACTTACCTCTGCCGTTTCTCCCCGGAGCAATCCCTACCGCTACGGAGACAGGTCACCAAACGACAGCTCTGATATTGACCGCTCACCTCGCACACGATCAAAGAGGAACAACAGCGATGATGCTGCCTCAACAAACTCAAGTTATGACTTCAATGGCGCAGAGGATATGGAGATGGAAGACGGGCAATCCCTCAAGAGACTACACATTGACGATGCTTATATGGCCGGTGGACAGAAGAGGAGGGCAGCTAGTCCGAATGACGAGCATATCCTTTCCATGTCGTCGGATATCTCTCGTCGGCGTGACATGAACGCGCGCGGATCTCCTCAAGCTCGCATCACTGCCCCTCCTCGAGGTGCCACTATGCCTTCGGTACCTGCATCACGATCCAACTCGTACATATCGACCATGTCCATGTCCATGCATCCCGCTGGCATCACAGCCGCCAATTCTTTCGGCCGACGCTCGCCTGTGGGCCCTTCACCAGGTGGCATCTCACCCACCTCATGCAACTCACCCTACACAGCTCCCGTATCTCTCAACCCAAGCCCTCGAACTTCCATCTCCGGTCGCGGATCTATGCACTCCAGGACCGTCTCGGGGGCGAGCACACGCAAGATCACCGAGGTCCAGAAGCCTGGTGGAACCAAAGTGCAAGGCTTCTTCATGTGCGAGTGCTGCCCCAAGAAGCCCAAGAGATTCGAGACGGTGGAGGAACTCAAGTAAGTCAGACTCAGCTCTGTGACCCACTCCATGTGAGGTTACGTGATATAATAGTATATCCAGATCATGTTGCTGACAGTCTACAACTAGTGCTCACGAGGCTGAAAAGCAGTACGAGTGCTCATTCTGCGGCAACCGCTTCAAGAACAAGAATGAGGCAGAGCGCCACCAAAACTCGCTTCATGTGCGCCGCCATTCGTGGTCATGTTCTGCCCTCTCCGGATATGATAGGGCTTTCCATGATTCCACCAACAGACCTGGTGAAGCTGACACTTGCGGATACTGCGGCGATGAGTTCCCACGCTCTGGGCGTGGTCCTGGCAGCAGTGCGCCTCGACACGCCACGGATCAGGACTGGGATGAGCGTATCAGGCATCTGCAGGAGGTGCACAAGTTCCGAGAATGCAACTCGTCCAAAAAGTTTTACCGTGCGGATCATTTCCGACAGCATCTCAAGCACAGCCACGCGGGCACCAGTGGAAAGTGGACCAACATGCTAGAAAACGCCTGCATGTTGGAAGAGGACCCAACTCCTCGGTAAACTCAACGCTCGAATCGAATGCGAGACAGCTTTGGCCCAAGATAATCACCAGAGAAGACGTACGAGTCGGCCGCTAGATGGACGAGTCACGGCTGAGTCTGGGGTGGGTGTTGGAGATTGGAAAATTAGTGGAGGATCAGGCGGGGTACAAGAAACGCCCAACGTCGAGAAAGATCAGTCAGTGGGTCAAGCAAGATGCATTGATTGGATAGAGCTTCCATTGGAAGATCAACACTGTCCAAGAAACCGAGCAACCATCACGTCGTTGAAGGTTTGGAGAACGCGACGAGCCAGCGACAGTTGCGCAACCTATCATCAACAAACAGCACAATGGACGGACAGTCCACAAGCAAACGACTTGATGACAAGACTCATACGACAGATGCGGAGAAAATTCTGTTTCGCGTGGGCGGATTGCTGCATGCTGCAGATGCGGTAGGGCCAAAAACAAATCAGATGTGCCGCTCGACTGCGTCCGTTGATCTCTCGGATCGAATGGGGACATTCCGTGCGCACCCAACGCGCGAGGGCATGTGGTTGTCCGCACCTACTTGCTAGGTTGCTGCCCAGAGCTGAAGCAGCCTCGGGGGGGCAGTGCTATCAAGGGAGGGACAGCAGATAATGCTACCCTTGAAACGCCTTATTACTACATCTACGACTGCTCCGACACCATTTGGATGATACAACCCCACCTTGGCAGCATGGAGCCGATATCATCTAGCGGGTTTGCCGTTGTGATGGCCAGCCATGGCTTCTTTAGACTGGGCGAAAGATTCATCCGATCTGACAACATGAACAGCCAGGCAAGATGAATTTGATGATGCTACGAGAGCAGGCGATAACAAGATGAGGAGACACAGGCTGGAAGCCATGCGTGGGCGAAGGCGCTACTTTCTCACTGGGCGTGAGATCCCTGCAGCCAACCTTGTCACAGATGGATGAGCTACACGACTGCTGGTGTTTGATAATGGAGTACAAGGAGAATATGGCACAAAAAAATGCCAGGCGCTGTCTTGGTCTGGGGTTTAGCAGTTGTGCTATTCTGTGATGACCTTGCAACGAGCGAGGATATTGTTTCAAAGAAGCTGGGAGATAAAGACTTCACTTCGTATACATATTAGCTGACACAGCTTGATGCTGATGTCGCATGCATCATCATTTTATGGGTTACGGTACAAAAAGGGTTCTATCATGGAAACGGTCACGGTTACGGCGCAGCATTGGGACGGTCAGCATTGTTACATTTGTGATTCAACGGGAATGCATCAAGCCTGCCTAACAAGATATTTACACTAGTCTACGAACAGATAAAGAATGAACGTTGTGTTGTATCCAGCTTTCTGGTTCGGCTCTGTGATGTACCGTACACGTAGCAGTTGTGGTGAAACATAGTGCACCAAGGCTGAACCTGCGGGTGGGCTGGGTTGCAGGGACCAGCACATGACGGCAAACTCCCATGGTAGGGCTTAGTTGCAAGATCTGCAAGGCGTATGAGAAGGCACTTGATGGTGAAGTCTCAGGAGCATATCGGTAGCGGTGGCATGGCAGAATTGGCAGAACATGTCGACCACGCCCTATAGCCCGTTGCGGTAATTCGTGTCTTGCTCAAACTTAACGTGGTGAACTTTCATTTCCTGCACCGTACTTCTCTTGACTAGTCTAATCTTTAGGTGACATCTACTAAAAGTTCAGCTGCGTGTTTATCAGGACTATAGCTTAGACTACACCATCCTTGACAAAAGTAAAGCATCTACATAGTACATGTAATAACGGATGATCACGTGCAGAACGCGGTGACAAAGCAATGTGTCATTATTTTGCGCGAGTTGCATTCTGTCTTTGGGATAGTTGGATATGTGTGGAACTCGAAGGAAAACGGCGATGGATTTGAATGAGACACTGTAGACTGGCAAGATGTGGCTGAAAATTTGGGAGCTGAGTGTGGCTGTCTAGAATGGCGGGGTAGTTTCATGTGGCTGGTGAAGGAGGGGCAAAAGATGGAAAATGCTGTGAACGGCGATGATTCACACCGAGGTTGAAGTCTTTTATCATTTATGCCACTGCGAATTCCAGCAGTTTCTCATTCTCTACCCAAGTGAAGAATACTTGAACTTGAACAAAATACCAGAGATCTTAGTAAACGCGCCACTCTGCTAATGCGACGCAAAAACTCGACAATCCATTTCTTGCGACACACGACGCAAACAATCTGGCAGAGAACAATCCCATACCGGCCGACCACTCGGCAGTTACGAATTCGATACATGCAGAGATAGAAGAAGAAGAAGAAGATTCTAAACTGCAGCAGTGGCAAGAGTTTGGTCAGCAATTTGAAGCCAGAGAACTCGAACTTCTCAAGCAAAGCATCGCCCAAATGGCACTGAGCAGGATCGACGGCCAGGATGAGCTATTCGTTGGTGGGCGAGTTTTGATCTCTTTCTGTCTCTGTGCAGACGATGCTAACTACTTCCCAGTCTTTGGGCCTTGCGCCGCTCAGACTCGCTGACCGATCGTCGCATCACCCACGTCCTTTCCCTCGTCCCATTCGACCCCTCAAGCCTCAAGAACTTCAAAGACGAACCCTGGATAGATTACGGAAAGGACTTTCGACATCAAGTCATCGACATTGATGATGTGGAGGATGCTGACCTGCTGATTGAGCTACCAAAAGCTGTCAGATTCATCGAGGAAGGGCTTGGCGCTAGTTGGCTTGAGGATGGTCGCAAAGAGACGGATGAGAATGAAGATGGGGGCGTCTCGTTAGAAAAGGGTGTCGAAGATCTTGACATGGAGGAGAAGGAGAAAACGATGAGGAAGAAGAAGAAGAAGAAGAAGACGGGAGGTGTCTTTGTTCATTGCGCTGCCGGAAAGTCGAGATCTGTCTCGGCGGTTATTGCTTACCTACTTTGGCGGTATCCAAACCGTTTCGACCCCAATATCACACCTGCAGCTGTCTCGGACCCGACTCATGCAGTCCCACAAGCGTCAGCAGAGAAGCGTTCGCGAAAGGACACGGCTGCCGAGGCTGTTCATGCTGCTCTTACCTTCATCCGTCGGACCCGCCCCATGGCCGAGCCAAACGAAGGATTCATGGAACAACTAGCTTTGTGGTGGGAGATGGGATGCCCTGATGATGTTGAAGCACACCCCGTCTACCAGCGGTGGGCTTACAGGCGGGAAATCGACGAGAACCTTGCTGTTGGCCAGGCACCAACGAGGCTCCGTTTTGAGGACGAGGAGGTCCAGCCTCGCGATGATTCGGGCCCAAGTCTCCGGTGCAAGAAGTGCCGTCGCACCCTGGTTACAGCGCCCTTCATTGTGGACCATCGCCCTTCCGACAAGAAGTCTTCAACGTCTACGTGCCAGCACTTTTTCGTTGAGCCGTTGAGTTGGATGCGCAGCGTGCTGGAGAAAGGCGAGCTTAACGGACGACTGCTATGTCCCAACGCCAAATGCGGTGCTGGTGTTGGCCGGTACGACTGGAAGGGATTTCGCTGTTCTTGCGGCGGATGGGTGACGCCGGCGTTTTCGCTCCAGAAGGCAAGGGTCGACGACGTTGTCAAACGGTCCGTAGGGCTGGCGGCGAGCCAAGGCATGGGGATCCGTATGCCACCGGGTCTGGGACCGAGGAGCGGTCACTTGTGAGGGAACCAAGGTAGCCGGGGTAGAGCAGACAAACTACAGCTACGATTTTAGCCCAAGTCACCGATCCATCGGACCTCCGTGACACCGACGCCATGTCCGGAGCCCCACAGAAACCCGAACTTGACCTGACGGACGTGCCCAGGCATGGATGAACCCTCACCTTTGCCGCCCAAGAGGCATTCCGCTCGCATTTGCATGTCAGAAACGACGAGCCGACCACTGAGGGGGGGGGGGAGAAGGATCCAGAGCCGGCGGGGTACACACGCAGGATGAGCCTTAGGGCTTACGGGGAGTGGGATGGCGTGTAGAAGGAACCCTCTCATGCCAGGCAGTTTGGGATAAGCCGGCAAGGGAACTTTGGGGCGTACCGTATATGCTGGAGGGGATCGTCACGGGAGGATCGAGTGGTTCCTGGAGTAGGTAAACACCGACAATAGAGCGAGATGAGGAGGTTGAAAGTTGCGACTTGGGGTTGGAGCATCAGCACTAGTAGAGTCCTTCGAGTGTCGTATCACCACCTGTCAGAGAGTAGATCAACGCCGGACTTGATAGTGTGATTACGCGAAGGAAGATGCTCACACTCCTTTGAGGTCAGTGCGATTTGGTAGTTTGCGTCTATCTGTGCTTGGATCTACACTTTACTAGATACGGGGTGGTCTCGTCTCGTTTACGCTCTACATAAAACCTGCTACGTATCCTGGTAGCCAGCCAGTCAGCCGTGACCACAAGCGTAGGAGAAACATGTCACTTGGCTCTACAGGTTGAAAGATCAGACTTGTTGTGGAAGCACTCATGCGGACTTGTATAGCAGATTATCACAACTCAGTGATAAAATCTATGATGCATCAGCTCTGACTTGAGACCTCTTGGCAAGCACCGCTTACCCTTTTCCCGACTCCATCTATCTACATGCCTAGGTCGGCGATTGCCATTTGGGGCATACACGGTCTCACCAGCCATCTTCAGCCCGTCGAGGAGCTACTCAGCCCTTGTGACTAGTTGGTTTCGTTGACAGGATGCAGCCCTGTCAACTGCGTAAAAGCCGATGCGTCTCTCGCAGCTTGATACTTGTTTTCGACATGCCCACCGCGGGAAACATTCTCGGAAACAGACTATTCCTTACCAGTCACGTAGACGGACTATCTACCCGCTGTGCACCTCATCGACAGCTGCATCTGACTGACTGCATGGCCGTTTCCCTTTCCGGGCTCAAGGCCGTATAGCTAGCGAGCGCATGGCACCTATTTCGAGCCCGAGCCTGAGCCCGAGTCTTGAAGCTTGTGTTTATCAATGCCTTTAGCATCGCCAGGCGCGGCATTTGTCCTTGAATGTACCTGGTAGTCCGACGTGAGGAGGACCCCCCTCCCCTTGCTGTCAGCCCTATCCTGACGCCAGTGGAGTCCATGGCAGTGTTTCTTCAGACCAAGTTCATAGTATTCCAGCCATGCTCTAGAACGAGGCAGAGTTGTGTTGATTAAACTGATGTGGATGTATACTATTTACAAGGTATTTTAACTACATAAAGCGTATATAAGGAGCAGGCATAATGAGTTAGTATTATAAATTTTAGAGCTCTGCTATTCATATAAAGAAAACCATAACTTTTTACTAGTAAATAAACCTAAGAAGCATTAGAGCTAGGGGGATATAGCAAACCAGATAAATACCGAAATACCTACAAGGTTACCAACTAACCAAGTAGCGCGCCTAGTTTTTAGCCCCGTGGTCGGTTCAACAGCGCTGACCCGTTCGCAACGGATAGTCGGGGTATTACTGCTGCCGATGGGGAGGATCGTGTGTTTGATGGCAAAGGCTCGTCCGCAGTATCATCCATCCATGGGGCTGTAACCCCAACCCACCGACATGGTTGGGACCTTTGTTGACATCCCGGGAGGAGGGTGTTGAACCCGCTGAAGCGTATTTAGCAGTCTGAAACTCGATATTCAAGGAGCGAACTTGTAACTAGACTTGTTCAAGTGAATAGGCTTCTATTGGTTTTGCCATTGGACATGGCATATTCTTGTGTGGATCGTGGTGCTGTGTCATGGCGTTGCCCATGGTGTCGAATCGATAGCTGCTGGCTGATAGTTGAAGCTTTGCAGACAGCTACTCTCTCAACAGCCATCCCAACGAAGTAGTGTTGGAAATAACTGTAATCACTGCTATAGAGGCAAGCTACACGCTATCCTCGCGACTCATGTCGGCTCTACAACCATGTTGTGCTAGACTGGCGGCTCGCGGGTTGGGAAAGAAATCATGAATCTCGCTCGCTGATTTTGCCCAAATAGAAAAGAGGCCTAATTCGAGTCATTCCGCTTTTAGACAATATGCAACGGTATTTCCTACCAAGTTCCGAGCATTCTCGACATGGCTAGCCATCCTGATGCATGCCACTCACTTCCGAGACTATCCTTGTCTGCAGTCATCATCCAGCTAGACGAATGCGACTTGAAGTTGGTCTTGGAAGATCAGAGAAGACCATGTTTCTGATGTATCGCGCCTCGCTCTTGGCGGTGCCGAGTGAGTGTTGACCAACCTTGTATTGTATTCAACCCGTCAATAACCAGTAAACCATCGTCTTATACATCTACACCTCGACAACATGAAGCTCCCATGCCGTATGTCTGCGGAGATATGACAATGATGCCAATGGTCACCACATTGACACCGCTTCTCCCTCTCGACACCCAAGACGAGCCACTGACGAGACGTCACGATACCCTCCTCTGCAACTCGACGATATCCGGTCAATGAGAGCTCGGGACAGTCCAGCATCATATCATAACCACAAAGAGACTCTGGAACCGCCTTTTCTTTTGCGTGCAAGTTGTCGCGGCTCTGTACGATGCCGTCCATAGCTTCTCATCAACCGCACATCCATGCAATAGCAAAAGTAAGCACTAATCGCTCAGACCATACAAACCCGCCCGACCCGCACGTCGAGCGTTACTTGCTGTCAGAATTCCGAGCATGCAAGATCACAGAATCCCATGTCCTGTTGTCGAATACCACTCTGTTGAACGCAGCATCGGCGAGCTTTTCTTGGACAACGACCCGAGCAGCCCAATCACCTCCACCCCAAGTATGCAAGAGATAAGCCACAAGATGCGACAGTTTCAAGAGTTGAGCATCATTCATCATGTTCTTGAGTCGTGGATGAGGGGTGCTACGACCGATGCTAAGATGGGTTACACCGAGCTGTGTGTGGAAGCGAAGTGAGAGGTCAAGGATCGGAGCTGAAGCACCCCCTTGGTAAATCCGTCGGTTACCCAGAGAGTATCTAGGTCAAATTGATGATGCGCAACAAGTCTACATTGAAGATCTGGAGGGGGGCGTAGTGCTAGGAGAGACGGCAAGGAGCGAATTTGGACGGTTGAGTGTAAGCACCGGGGGCGCGGAAATAACCAACGCAACTTGTAGTGAGAGAATGCTGTGATAGTCAAGAGGAGTGATTAGTGTGTTTACTCTTCAGTGCTGCATGTCCTCTAGAGCATGATGGCTCGTCAAAACATGATACAAGGGTTATGCTATTCGTATCTACTCCAGACTGATTGAATCATTCGCATACCTTGGACTGACTACAGCTAGACACACGCGTCTCGAATTGCTTATTACATGTAAATATGATGGATACAAATATGGGCAATTCACATCTCAATCCTGTCCGAACTCTGCCAGCTGCCCGAGGGAAGAACCCGTACTATAGCTGGACCGTCGCGATGGTGCCAGCAGTGCAACTCTCCCTTGAGTTCATGATTCTCAAACACAGAGCTCGGCCTCTGTCGAGATACCCGGTCAAAATGGACACGCACTCCTCTCTCAGGAGGTAGGATTTCTACGCACATGGCAGATGGGTTACCCCAGTCGCGCATACTGTCCTTCTTGTCGCGCAGAGCAGTACCGACAAAACGTTGTCCTCCGTTCCTGTAACTGACAAGCATGCCCTTGAACTGATTCCACCTGCCTTGGAATACGCGCACATGCTCTATGTCTTCTAACGGGGCCCATGACCAGAACAGGGGAGCGCGTCCCCTTCCCATCCGAGGCCGTGGCCCTGTACTCCTAACATCAAGGCCTTTCGTGTTGCTTGGTTCCCTCTTCGGATAGAATGCAACTGGCATGTTCTTCTCGCCACTTGCGCATATGACGGCCTCGGGGAGATGGCTGAATGCCAGTATCCTGAAATGGGGTGTCCCCTGATATCCAATGTGTACGACACCCGATAGCTTGGTCTCAAGCTGGAGACCCGTCAGCTTTGTAGACGCAAAGATAGCATATTGGAAGGGTGTGCATACCACAAAGCCCGTTATTCTGCCGCTTGACCGAACCTGAAGCCACAGGATCTCATCGCCGGGAGGGAGTGGCAGGTATATGGCCTCCTGCCGGCCACGTCTTTCTATGGGCCGCCAGGGATGAGTTTCTGTATGAATATCAATATCGTAAGGCTCAATGCAAGAGTGATGAGGTGAGAGGTTGAATGCAAGGCCGGTAGTTCCTTTACGCCGGAGGTTGACTGCCCTGAGATAGTGACAGTCCATATCAGACAGCGATACCATACTAGATCCCTCTATGAAACGCTGGCGTATCGAGACGGGCTCGTAGATGGGTATCGAAGAGACTTTGGGTGGATATGGCGTATCCCAGACGTGCAAGTCGGCATGATTCTGGGGAATCTTCAACCAGCAAAATCCGTCCTACGGATCAAAGCGTCAGCCGGTGATGTACATGTTGCATGATGGAGAGAGACACGTACTCTGAAGTAGGCTGTTATGCGAATAACCTGATTCAAGTCTGCAATGACGAACCGCTGTGCCCGCTGCCCTACCAATACTGGGGGACGCGGGTAGTCGGCGAGTCGTTCGAGATGACAAACACCGTCTGAATCGATCGTGATACGCATGAAGCGAAAAGGGCCAGAGCTGTCTGAGGAGACTGTGGCGTCACATCCACGTGTCCAAGACTCCAGCCGAGCCAGAGGAATCGAGGCAAGGCGAGCACCGCGAGGTCTGGTAGACACCCGGAGCTTGAGAGTCTCGGCCCTGACCAACGCCCAAAAGGGGGCACCGGTAGAACGAGCCTCTACCATGGCAGCAATCTCTTAGGGGAGCCTTCCAAGCATGGGGATGCCAGCCTTTGATCCTGCGGCTGCAAGCGCAGCTTGGGGGAATCCACGCTCGGGGATGTGACACCTGGGGAGTATCCGGTTGCTATCACGCCAAAGTTGAAGATTGGGCCATGTAACGGCTCTTGCCAGATAACCCGTCGTCTCCTTCGATGGGCTAGACCCGAGGATGAGGTCAAAACATCGCTCGTGGAGCATTGCGCAGCCTGGACCACGCTCAACAAGCGAACCCCTGCACAGGCAGATGCCATCACCTTGATAGAGGTGCTTTCTCAGGGCCTCGTCATGGTTATAGGAGAGTTTGACAGACCTCCAGAAGCCGTGTGGGAACTGTCTGGTATAGACTGACGAGCGTTAGCATCATGGCACGACCATGACTATTACACAGAAAGCCCGTAGCCAACGCACCCAAGACTATGGTATCGCCATCTCCTATGCCCCAATGGCAAGCTTGACATTCAGGATAGCCAACTCTGAACATGAAGTGCTTTGAGCTCCTGCAATTCCAAAACTCTTGTTCAGTGTAGGATACGCGTGATGATGACCCACGCCGGTGTCGTCTATGCCTGGAAGGTGTTGGCATGGCCATGGTTGACATGGTATAAAACGTGTGCAGAAGGGCGACGTCGGGAATGAAATGGTGGTTTTTGGTCAAGGATTCGTTTGTGGCCAGAGGAGAAGAAGAGAAGATGAAAATTTTATGCTTTTGTGTGCAAACAAAAGGCGGGCAGATGATGGCATATTATACTTTGCACAAGATTTGACCCTGATAAACATTTTGTGGTCATTACTGTACTTTGGTCGTAAAACTCTGTCTGCGCGTTGCGAGGTTTGTATCGAAGCATAATGTATGTCTGGTTGTTGAGGTGGTCCAGCCAAGTGAGAGTATTTGTTATATTCACACGAGTCATCTATACCGCTTCTGAGCACTAGACTTCCACTATGGATAGAACCATGATATCCGTGCCTATCACTCATCCAGCATTCTGCTCTCCTGTTCGATAATCAAGGCCAGCCCTCCCGGTTCCACGAGTAGACAGCGCTTTGCTGGCCCAGCTAGCACAGACGTTGTCCTGCTCTTGGGGACTATCCCATGCTCCGACAAAGACAAGCCGCCGACGAGCACGTCGATGAGGCGAGTCGAATGTTGTTGGAATAGTGAATTTGGACATGAGCTACTCAGCTATTCTTGTTAGCGCGGCGTCCTCGAGACTGGAGTAGACGATGTAAACTGATGTTGTAACAATGCCTGAGTTATAGTACATATCATGCCATCCATGTGGCTTGGCTATATTCTTCACTCTTCAACAAGTAACAGGTCCCTTGTAAAGCTTGCCAAGTTTGATCGACAGGCCAGATCTTTTCGGGCTCATCTTGCACGAGATAGGGGTTCCATGGGGGACTGCTCCGTGCTTATGAAGAATGGCGAAACAGAAGCAAAAGCTCAACGCCAAGGCTAATGATTCAGAGTTGTACGTGTCAACCTGTCCCTTTGTACCACTCGAGCTGCCGGACAGTTATATTCCTGTTCCTAGCGTATGGCTCCCCGGTAGTTGCAGAGTCAGAGACGTCGAGTCACGATTGTTGGCCTCGCTAGGACAGACACCCGTCCAACTCCGGATGAGGCTTAACCAGAGAGAGGGAAGCTTACCTCTTGGCCCGGTTTCTGAAGGCTGCTAGTGCAGTCCAAGGAGATTAACGACCGTCTTAGTCTCGACGCGGGGAAGCTCTTCGATCTGCGCTAACCTCAGACTGGTGCGGCCTCTGCCTCTTTACGCACTTGGATCTCTGCGAAAGAGCCGGGATGATTTCTCCTTCAAGAGATGTACAGCGGGCTATGCTCGACCTGGTTGTTTGTGGCTTGAGCCGTAGTAAGGCTGTTGGCTGCGCTGTATTCTCCCATGTAAGTGGCATGACTCGTTTCGATCAGCAACGATAGTCTCTTGGGCCTTGGGGAGATGCAGCAAGGATGAAAGTCAGGGCTCGGTGAGAGAGAGGGTGAGCTGTCCGACAGGGGCAAGTCCAATAAAAGGAAGCCGGTGGTCAACCCTCCAAGGCTTGCTGCCTCAGCCTAAACAACGAGACGGATCGATCGAGATGGCAGCCAGCCCAGATGTCACGTCGATTACGCCGCAAGGTCTCGGGCTTGTCCTTCTTGTCGTCACCCTCTTTCTCGTACCTCCAACATCCGCAGTTGTCGTCTTGAGATGCTGGATTCGGCTCAAGCATCGAGTTTTTGGCACGGATGATGCCCTCATGCTGGCTGGATGGGTGAGTGTTATCCGGCGTGTCATGGCCTCTGCCGCATACTCACTCATCATCACTGCACAGATCCTGTTTCTCCCTGTTGTCGGTCTTGTCTCGGTCGGGACCTATCACGGAATCGGCGCCAGAGACGAGCGACTGAACGGATACCTCGTGGTCAAAAGCAACATGGTACGCTTCCCATGCCCTTACGAGAAGGGGGTTGTCTCTTGGCTCACACAAGGAATGAATAGCTTGTCTGGATATTCCGGAACCTGTACTGCTTTTCCTTGGTCTTGGTCAAGGCATCCATCTGCACCACACTCCTTCGGATCGCAGTTGTCAGAAGCCACAGGATTATTGCTTGGATCACGCTCGCAACCTCTTGCATCTCCACCATTGTTGTCATCATTGGCCTTTTTGCCATCTGTCGTCCTATCCGGGCAAACTGGGACCCCAGCGCAGGGACATGCTCTTCCCCCGTCGTTATTGTTAGCTTGAGTTACCTCGTCTCGGCTGCAGCGGTGGCTACTGACTTTGTCTGCTCTATTCTACCTGGTTTCATGCTCTACAAGGCGCAGATGAAGCTGGCAACCAAAGTTTCTATCAGCGTTATCCTTGGAATGGGTATTTTGTAAGAACCGTGCGACTCGGCTTGTTCTTTGGTGGTTGAACTGACTTGGTGGAATAGGGCATCGATTGCCACCATCGTGAGACTTCCTTACATCAAGTTCTATGCTGACCCGATAGACTTTCAATGTGAGTATCCTGCCATGAATCGACATGCATTATCTAACCCCGAATACGCAGATCATGTTGGGCACATCACCCTATGGTCCATCTTTGAATCAGGAATCGGCATCATCGCTGGATCACTCCCCTCGTTGAGAAGACTTGTGAAAAGCTGGGTCAACTTCGATTCATCGCACGGGCGCTCGTCATCCAATGTCACGCCATTTACAGGAGCAGCCAAGTCGACTGTGACAAGCAAGGTTGGTGTCTCGTCCTCAGCACGGCGGCACAAGAGTATCATGGCCAACGTGAAATCCGATCGGGACTGGGAGCCATTGGATGATGCCTCGTCCAGCCGAAAGATCTACGTCACGGTCGACATGGAGATGCAGTCTTTGGAACGGCCACCAACATCCGCAAGGTCCAGGGAATCCTTCTCTGATGTCTAAATGAAGATGACCGCAAACAAGACTTTTATAGTAGAATGCTGCTCATTTCGACGATATCCTGTATATGTATATATGCTCAGCGCAGTGGTTCATTATTAATTAAATCTCTAATACACTACTATCCTGCTGACGTTGGCCTTGCCTATGCCTATGCATTTACGTACTACTCAGCCAGCATCTTCCTACTCCTCCCGTAGGAAAGGCAGAATATATCTCTAGCCAACCCAAGACTTATAATAGGGCCTTGAGAAAATCTAGACTGTCATGCCTTGGCTTCCTGTAGCGCCTCCTTCGTTCTCCTATATTATTCGTGTGTTGGATTGTGCCATGATAGATACCTGGTAAAATTGCGTCACCCGTGTGTCGAATAGTACCCTGCCATGTTTTTTGTTTTCAGCCAGCTAAAGAATTGAATCTTGGGCCTGACAAGTGTTGAGCGAGCTGTTGACGGCAGGGTGAGTGAGTACTCTGGGTGATTGGTGCAGATATAACAGCCCTAGGTCACAGCAGCCTCCGCCTGTTGATGTCTATTGTCCATGTAATATGCAAAGGGAAGAGACCTATTGAAAATAACGATATTGAACGAATTTCTGACCATGTACACGTTCAAGCTGTAGGCTGAATGAAGACGTGGGGAGGCCAGCGCCTTGACAAGGGTCAGGTATCGGAATTGTGACAATATCAGGCTTATGCGACTTGTTGCTTTTCTTGTATGCACACGAGTCGGCCGTCGAGAGCTTGACGTTGACAATCACCGACCCAGATACGGGATCAGCGCGCGTACATGACTTCGCCTTGAGATACATCAACAATAGAGTACCCTTTCAGAGCAGTGCACCGGCCCCTACCTCGATGTCTCGTCGCTCCGAGGTACATCCATCTCCTGCATCCGTCTACGGCCGGCCCCGAAGCGCGAGAGGTTTACACAGATCCTGACGAGCGTTTCTAGAGACTCGAATGCTCTGCAGACTGGCATTGCCCACACCATGGGGTATCAGAGGACTGCGACCAGAAGCGAAGAGAAGACGACAATCTAGGACTCCCAGCTCGGAAATGCTAGGATTGCGTTATATTGGCAGCAGATAGCCCGAGTCCCTGACCACGCATCACCCGGCCATACAAGGAAAGAAAGGAAACCGACTTGAAACATAAACTTTACATTCTCAAAATAACCTAGCCCATGTAGAAACAAGCTTTGGACTACTCGGTAGTCGGCGGGCCGACAGTGTAATAGCAACCTAATATGGCGTTATCAGAGCGTGGATAAAGTTGCGAACAAGCCGTACTGCAACTGTCGACTGATCATCATTGGCCATTGTACGACAGATCCTTGGCAATGTCTTGATTGTAGCCTTCTGCACCTGCAGGCCTGTAAGTCGTACCTGGGCCACGGCCGTGCTTGGGAGTCTTGAGCCTCTGGAACAGAGACCAATCTATCACGGAAGCAAAGTCCCCTGAATGAAACACCCTCGAGGAAACCCACATGTTCCTCATCAATGCAAAAGCAAGTCAAGATTGTCGCCCCGGCTGCTGTCACGGCAAGGTAAGGCGGAGCTAGTTGTAGCCGGACTGGGTCAACATGCTGGCATCACGAGGCATTGATACACCCTCGAGGATTCAAATGCCGGACATGCGAGAACCGAACAGTCTGGTCCGTCCTTTGGAAAGGGGTAGCCGGGCGTATCCCACAAGGACTGGAGCCTCACAAGTCAGTGCCCCGGGCCCATCGTTTTCTAAACTCTAGGGTCCTAGGCATGGTTTGCTACCGAGTATGCACTGCTGCTATACAGTCCCTGAGTGTTGCATCATGGCGTCTGTACATTTGACAGCTCGCCGTCCCCTGTCAAGATCTTGACGCTAGAACAAAGTAACAAACTCTCCTGCTCGTGGGATATAATTAGTGGCCACAGAGTATGTTTTTTTGTCATGTATTTTTGACCGAAACTTTTCTCTTATTTGCTTGCTGTGAACATGGCTGATCAACTCGACTTGTCAGACGTCGAGTTCATGACGAGGGGCTATCGGAATAGAACCATCCTCGTCTTTTGCATATGCTACCCCTTTGCTGTGATAGCTGTATGCTTACGATTCTTTGCCCGTGTGTCGGCCAAGGATCGCTTCTGGTGGGATGACTGGCTATCGCTAGCTGGACTGGTAGGTCACTGTCCCTCGCTCGAGACTCGAAACTGATGAGCGTTGCTTCTCAGCTGATGACGGGTGGCTTCTGCGGCTGCGCGCTTGCATGTCTTCCGAGCGTCGACATACTTGACGGAAGCGAGAGCATCACAGATGGCATGATTCGTCACAACGCAAAGGGAGTCTACGTTGCTGAGCTGTTTTACTACATCAGCCAGATGAGCCTAAAGTTCTCCATCCTCATGTTCTACTGGAGAGTGTTTGCGTCGACCAACTACATCAGAAGGTCCATCCACTACATCGGCGCGTGTATTATCCTGTGGTTCATCGCGTCAGTCAGTGTTTCTGTGCTCTGTTGCCGAGAGCGTAGCTGATCCTAGACCATAGTTCCTTGTCTCGGTCTTTCAATGCATTCCCGTGCATTCAGTCTGGGATCCGGCTGCCAAGATGCGATCTGGTAGGAGGTGCATAGACTTTGATGCCTTCTACTTTGCAGTCTCGATCCCAAACATCCTGTTCAATTTTATCCTGGTGCTTCTGCCCATCCCGCAGGTATTGAAACTCAAGATCACGACGGCACAGAAAGCATCCCTCATCTTGTTCTTCACCCTCGGTGGATTGTGAGTCCCCCCTCTCCAGCTGCCGTCATCTCGCGCTGACTGCTTGTCACAAGTGTTGTCATCATGTCCATCATACGGGTGAAGCTCATCACCGAGATCGACTTTGCCACATTCGTCGTCAACTGGGCATTGGACAACTCGGTGCTCTGGACCATCGTGGAGACGTGCTGCGGCGTCGTCGGCGTCTGCTTCCCGTCGCTCCGACCCATCATGAAGCTCGTCCCGTGGAGAGCGTTCCGGAACGCATTCACGCGAAGCTACGGCGCAAGTCACGATTCCAAGTCGAAATCGCGAACAGGGACGAGGTCGCGCGCCACCTTTTTCGACCCAGCACGCCAACGGTCTCAATGGAGCCAGATCAGATCGACAAACACGGAGCCGTCAGAGGAGCACGGCATTCGGAAGCACACGCGGATTGAAGTGAGCTCGATTGAGATGATCCTCTCCAACAATTCGAGTCAGGCTCAGCTGGCAGATAGTGAAGAGGACAGCAAGCGCTGACGGTGAAGGGTCTTGCAGCAGCAGATAGATACATCGGGACTAGAAGCTATAGACAGCCTGTGAATTGATGGCCGGCAATAACGTGTCAAGAACGATGAAGAAAAGCCGAATGAGCCGATTGTTGGTACGCAGAGACTAGAGTGATGAAGCAAATCCCAACTGCCGAGATCGACCCATGTTGATAGCCACACGGCTATACATTTATAGCAGTAACCATTTGAACATCTATGGCCAATGGTTGCGCTAGCTAAACCTAGTCCTCACTTGATCCATGTCAAGTAATTCTTGTCAAGGGATGCTATTATGGTATTTGGCTGCTTTACAAGTTCTTGTCGCTTTCCTCGTAACGTTGCACTTCCAGTACGCACCATAGTCGCTGCAGAGCCTCAACGCAATGGTATGAGATGCCAACATCTATTACTGGAGCGACAATATCACCTTCTTTGCGCCCTCAACTCCGACTCTAGCCCACGTCCATGATCATCCCGCAAGGCTTCTCTTCCCGGCCTGGCATTGGCTTCAGTACAAGATAACTCCAGAGTGTAAAAAGTCATTAAACTGTAGTCTGCGTCCTCTTATGCAGTAAGACTAGGCACTCGTATCATACCCTGTCACCCGGTACTTTGCAGTCAGCCAAACGATATTCTACGCCTTGGAAAGAATAGGAGGCCGTTTTTGGTGCCCTTTAGTCAAACTTAATGTAGACGTGTCTCATCTATACATAGCATGGCCTGAAGGTAGGTGAGATTCCGCCACCGCATCTGAAGCCCTGGAGAACGACTTACACTGGACGCTTCTACATGCACTGTAAAAGATACTGATTAATGCTTCAATAATTCTAGATCAGGCAATTGATATATGAAACACAATGACAGATTCGCATAAGCATGGCCCGTTCAATTACACGAGACCAAGATAAGCTATTCATTCCCCTCGGAGGCGTTGACTCTAGCCCCAGGTTGGAATCGCTCCGAGTAGTCCATATTCTTCTACGGCCTCCATTGGCACGAGGCACAGACTGAATACCTTGAAGCTATCCAAGGCCCAATGTCTTGACGAAAGACGATCCGCAACTCGGCCGAGCTGCACGTAATCAGATCAGTCGAGAACCTTGCTGACATTAGCACATTAGCCAAAGCTTATCAAGTTTCAACACACTTGATCAGTACCGCGTGCGTGTCCGTGGCGGGCGCTCGCAAGCCCACAAGGCTGGGACCAAGCAAGTCAAGCAGCGAGTTTAATTAGCTTCGGCTTTTGTTGACGGGAGTATTTCCGGATCGAGACTCGGTGTATGAACTTGATGATCGTCCACCAGAGAGTCGGGATGGCACCTTGTCGCGATCACGATCGATCAGGCACAGAGCCAAAAGCCAAAAGCCAAAAGCCATCATCAGATCTCTTGCTGCGGCGGGAGCAATACGAGCTCTCTCAACTGTCGGCTGCCTATTGAGCTGAGCTGAGCTGAGCTGGGCCGAGCTGGAGGACAAGTGCAGAGCAGAGAGTTTCACAGCATCACGGGCCATGGCCGATACGATGGAACGGGCATGTCCAAGGCTCGGATCGTAAAACAGAGCATTGAGGCGAGGTGCTGATCACATACGGAATCTGCTTCATCCCCGAGAGAAAACCGCCGAGGCATTTCTTTATGTTTCAGGTTTCAGACCATGACCGAGGTCATCTTCAGCGGTCGAGTTTATCCATTGGTGAGCCTGAACCTTGTTTGTTGCCGTCCGTCCTTTGACGCCTTGGCTTACACGGCAAAGCTCAAAGGGAATAGGCAAGCCTGTGCATGGAGCCGCTCGTTTCAGATGGCATAAAACCTCATAGTTACATTCGTTCATCCCCACTGCTCCAGACGGGGAAATGTGCGTCCAAGAACCAACAGCATGCACAACAAGCATACAAGGTTCCATGAAAGCTTCTCCAGAGGAGACTAGCGAGCGCCCCCCCTGAGCTGAGCTTGGAGAGAGATTGGGAGGCTGCTGGTTTCTCTTCGAGGGTCTTTTTTTCTTTCTTTTTCTTCTTCTTTCTTTCTCTTTGCAGATGGATGAGCGAGACGGAAGAAGAAGAGAAAGAGACGGATGGCTGCGTTGATTATTGACTCATCTACCGAGCGGAATTCTGCCGTGTTGAGCAATGGTGATTGGGTATGTATCCTGGGAATAAGTAGCCGCCACAGCTAGTGCGCACATGGCGTCCGGGTTGAATGGACGGGATATTGAGCCCAGAGACTGTCAAGGATGGAAGAAGTAAGCATGTAGTGGCCGAAATTTGAAGCTGGAGAGAGGCCAAGACATTGTCTCACGGGCGCGGCGAGCCTCTCTCTTGAGATTACGTGGCTTGCCCTTTTCCGTGATAACATGTCAGAGAAGCATTCAAGCTTCTGAACTTCTGCACATTCATGCAGAGAGTCCTTCTCGAAGGGGAGGGGAACCACACCCATCCATCCATCCGCTCTGACGGATTCAGGGGCTTATCCATCACCCATGTCACTCGTCTCTCAAACATCCCCGGTCTTCCCCCTCTTTGGGCGTCAAGTCGCTCTGCATCTTTCCCATGTGACCATGACAGCCAGGTTGTTGTTTTAGCTTGAATTGATATGAATTGTCTGCCGACTCTGCACAGAGTACTCCGTACCTGCTGTGTCCCATGTATATATATTATTGATTGATCCGCTCGAGTCGAGTCTACCTACTCATGACCCCTGCTGATCTCTGGAATCGGTTAGTAGTATCGATAGTAGAATGCTTGGTACGTACGAGCACTTCTCTTGCCTCTGCGGGCGGCTGTAGTGTAGATCAGGGTCTTGGCCAGAAACTCACTAGAAGGTTATTGACAACACGATTCATGCACTTGATCCTTTGGCATCTCGTCACTAGCAAGTCAAGGGCGGTTGCTATTGGGGAAAACAGCTCAAGTACGTGCTTGGCTGGGACTGGATGGATAATTCGAAACATGTAGACTAGTTGGACTAGTCAGTCAATCCGAGATAGTAGGTAGCTATCTTATATGCATAGATACTGTAGGTAAGGTAGGTACCTACATAGTTATGTACTAGTCTAGGTAGGTAGGTAGGTAGGTACTGTATGTACATGCATAGTAGTTTGTGTGGAGAGGCTTCTAATGCCCAAAAGAAATGCATGCTCCTCAAACTCATTCATTGCACGGACTAACTACTACCCAGGCACAAACAAGCTGCACATTACATATTACATTGCGCACAGTACCAATGTAACATACTTTGGGGGGGGGGGGGGCCCGATCCCCTATTACCCTCAAGATCAAATTCTTTTATTTTTTTTTTTATTTTTTTTTTTTTACTTTTTTCTTCTGCTTCTCCTTTATAA
>JABFAK010000431.1:0-50090 GCA_013266265.1 Fusarium sp. NRRL 66182
CTCCATTTCCATATCTCCTACACAATCGCCCGCCCACCCTTCTCCCACCCCCTAGACATCATCATACACGCCTGACATCACTCCCACCACACCATTCTTGTCACGAACTGCCTCCTTCAAGGGCCACCCCTTCCTCCCCATGCCGATCTCCTGGCCCACCATAGTCCTCTGCCATGCTCTCGCCTCCCCTGGCATCCCTCAAATATCCCAGTACACCACCCCGCGGCATCGCACGAGTCTCCATTGTCTTGCATCCCACTTATACCCTTCATGCCGTAGTCGACCCTGTCAACCTCGACCTCTGTTAAACTAACTTCAATATAGGCCTGCGGCGACGTCCTCACCAAGAAGAAACTTGACCCTCATCGTAACCGCTGCCGCGGCGCTACCTTTACCTGCATTGACTGCATGGTATACTTTCCTGGCGTCCAGTACCGATCTCATACCGTATGTACTACAGCACAGCTAGGGAGTCATAGCTCCTCGGCTCCTCGCCCCTGATTCTGTGTAATCTTCTGACATCATATAGAGTTGCATGACCGAAGACCAAAAATACCAAGGTGCTCTCTACAAGGACAAAAAGAACAAGAAGCAGAAACACAGCCATCCCAACTACAACCCCACCGACTCCCAGTTAAACTACGCTCAAGAGCAGCCCACGACCAACACTCAAACGATTGCCAACGACAACGCTGCAAGTATGAACCACTACGCCTATGTCGAGGACGTCCCAGAGGATCAGTTCGGCTGGGCCGAGTACGAAGAGAGCAGCGATGATGAGTCTCCAGATGGCCCCCCGCCAGAAGCTCCCACGCCACCATCTGCTGCCCCTGAACCTCATGTCGATGTTTTCGAGTTCCTTGTCGGAACCGGTCAGACGCCCAACGCCTCTAACATGAACCTCGAAACCTGCCAGGACCTGCCCGATGCTGAGCCAAGCACCTCACTAGTACGATACGAGCCCAAAAACGATGATTACGGCTTTATGGATGATGAAAGCGATAACGATGCCCAACCTGCTGTCGAATACGGAAGCGCACCTGTGCCAGCTACTCAGTTTGTGACACCAATTCCGAAATCCGATAGACGTAAAACCCGAAGCAGCACTGAGAAGAAGGACAAGAAGCGCAAGCGACTACATGTCGAGGTCCCCAGCGACCAGGTTATGACCGACGCCCCGCCCGTTCTGCACTCAGGACTGACTGGTGGCCTCAACCGTATGATGCGCCCTGTTTTCCCTCCGTCTCCTGATTACTCTGGCGGCGATGTACCTGATGTCTCTCCAGCGAGTCCATTAAAGAAGTCAAAGCACTCCAAACATCACAAGCACTCCAAGAATGAGACGGCCGGTCACAGCATCTTTGGTATGATAGCTGGCAGCAAGACCAAGGCCAAGTCCAAGTCCAAGCCCAAGTCATCGAAGACCAAAAAGACTTCTTCGTCCAAAAACGTATCTCACAAGGACAAGAAGCCTCAGCTCATTGAATATCGACCTCATAGCAAGGACGGCAAGACTGACCCCAGTGAGGGTCAAGTCATTCTCTTCAAGCCTCGTGCCGATGTCTTCCTCAGCTTCGTTGACAAGGGCCCTGAGAGCGAGAAGGGTGTTAGCTTGAACAAGGTCCTCAAGCGCTTCCATCGGGAGCGCGAGGCTACCGGCAGCGAGCTCGGCAAGGGCAAAGAAGAGAAGGAACTTTGGAGGTCACTACGGCTTCGACAGAATGAACACGGCGAGGTTGTCCTATTCTCTGTCGAATGATGGTCTAGCCAAAGCCAACCCCAACTTAAAAAAGAAGGAAAAAGAAACTTGAAGAAAAAAAAAGGAATAACAGCGGGCAGTAACGCCCAGAATCCAACAGTCACTGGAAGGGGATTAAGGAGTTATGAGGTCACTGATGCATTGATGCACGTTTTCACGATACCTTGATGGGCAAGCTTTCATTCTGTGTACTTGTTTTCCGGGACGGATGGGATAGACGGGGTTCAGCTGGCTCGTCAGATGTGTATCTGGCGATTGCGAGTGTTTGGGCCCCAGAATCTGTTTGGGTAATTCTGTGTAGAAGTATACAGGGGAGTGGATGGGCAGTCTTTTGCTTGATGCAAGGCATGTCTTTTTCTTTGGTGTCCAGATATTTACCTTTCAGACTATGTTTTAGGAGGCTGGTTGGTGGTTAATGGAGGGCTGGTGCATTTGTACGGACTGGATCGGATACCAGGAGAAGTTTTGGAGCGTTTATATAGCAGCACAAGAGCTGCTCTGATGATACCCTTTGGCGTTTCGCCTCGGTATCTCTTTGTTTGAGGTGGAAGCATCTGGCATTGAGATGTAATTGAGCATATTAATATTCGTTCAGCTGAATTGGATATCTTTACAAATCTACATAACGCGCAATGGTAAAATGTGTTGAACCATGGCTTCGCGACGGCATAATGGACACTCGGGCTTTTCCCTCACCCAATCGCCTATACACTCCCAGCAAAAGACGTGACCGCACTGCGTGGCCGAGGGATCCCTCATCTCTTCCAGGCAGAGGGTACACTTTCTTTGCTGCCCCCCCTTGATGTAGCCCATGGTTTTATCGTCCGTCAACTGAATGCGAGGTACAGTTGCTGCTGGTGTGTGTGTGGCAGCGTTGATGTCTACTTTTGACTTGGAACCTGGGGCGCCAGCAGAGAGTAGCAAGTTGTTATCGTCGTTGTAGGCACCATCGTGGTTTAGAGAAATATCGTTAGAGCCCCCGAATGCGACACGCTCATGCGCAGCTGCCGACTCGGAGATTGTAGAGCGGATATGCATGTAGCCTTGGACAGCGAGCTGGACGACTAGCAGCACTCCGAGAAGTTCGTATCCTGCGCGGTCAGGGGTATCAGGAATGGTGCGCGTAAAGACATATCTCAAGGAAAGAATTCGCTTTGACAGCTGGTAGTAAGTTCCGCTAAAGTAGAAAAGGGCGAGAATGATGGCTTGGAAAGGAGCGCCCGAGGTAAAGGAGCCAAGGTGCTGCTCCATGTAGGTCCACATGCGCGCTTCTCGTCCTGTGGCCGACTTGTCACCTCGTTTGCGGAGGGTTTCTAATCGGCGCTGGAGAAGCTTGCGCACTCGGGCACGCAGTCCGGGAAGAACGCGGGCGGCCACATAGGGGAGGAGGATACTGGCAGCTACGTAGCCAGCTCGACGATCGATGGCGGGAAGTTTCCCATCGCGCGCATCAATCTGGACAAGATCGCAGTACTCCTCGCCGAGGGTGCGATTGCCGGGGAGGGTCGTGAGGGCAAAGTAGGCGAGGGTTGCGAATGTCTGGATCTCGGGTGCGCGGGTATGGGTTAGACGGGCGCCGCGAAGGCGCCGATGCAGGTCGCTGAGGATCTGGGCGAGGTGGCCTGTGAAGTATGCATCCTTTTGCTGAGAGCGGATGATGTCGGGGGCGGTGGCGAAAGGGTAGGGTGACGATGCCGGAGAATTGGTCGAGGAGGACATAATATTGTTGACGATCGGGGGAGGTGGAAGAGGAGGAGAGCGCGCATGCACGCAGAAGCAGGTCTTTGTGGATGGATGATCTGATGTGTCGAGATATGAGTGGAAGATGGAAGAGCGTCGCCAATGTATAGTCAGTAAAAGGTCAACGTCAGGCTATGTATGCAGAGTAAGAAGGGACGTTTGGTGGTGATGATGATGATGGAGAAATTAGTTGGTGTCGGAATTTGGAGAGCTGAAGTTGAGCCTCGGGACAAGGTTGTTTAAGGTAGAGGCGCTAACGTCAGGTCGGTGTCGACTTCGGCTTCGGCAGGCGGGTTCCTTCGCTTTCATGTGTCGATTTCCTCTTTAGGAAATTTGCTATAAGGCTTCATCATGTCGACAACTAGAAAAACGGTATATACTATTTATTATATGTCACAATGAATATTGCGTAAATACTCCTGAAGTTTTGTGGATTGAAACTTGATATGCAAGCAAATACGCCGTTGGGACGAGTGAGTGAGTGCAGCAGACATACACCAAAGAATTGATAGGTTTCTTTCTATGTTGGTGAAATAAGCCAGAAACCAAGTCCGAGCAGAGGGGGTTAGTTAGCTTTTAGAGTTAGTCTCACCGGAGCTACCTATGGTAGTAGGTAAGTAATGATTCTAACAATCTCCACGCATCGCACTCTCTTTCTTACCCCTCAGCCGAAGGAGATAGAGAGGTGTATTTAGATAATTGCATTTCCTCAGGACCAGATAATTACAGTCTAGCACAACAAAAACATACATAAGCTTATCTTTATATCTATCCATGCATGGCACAGGGGTATGGCGAATAAAATGCAAAAAAAGAAAAGAAAAAAAACAACTGATGGGCACAGAGAGACACAATGCTCCCGCCAGGGCTTGAACCTGAGACCTTCGCATTACCGATACTGCGGTTTGAAGTATTAGTACGACGCTCTAACCAACTGAGCTACGGAAGCCAATCAGCTGTTGTCAGAGAGTCTTGCAATTTTGACATAATTGTGCTAAGCCAAATTCCTAATGTTGAGGAACTGACGGTTGACTGATTCAGTGTCTGCTTGTCTTGGTTGAACTCGCAGATGAGTGTAAAGAATAGTTGTATATCTAGTCTAGAGAAGTTCCAGTTGCGTTCTGGTCCAGGTGATTATGTGATTACTTGAAGCCTACAATAGCAACTCTTCAAAACCATCACTCGGCTTCAGGAAATGCGAGCCTATCTAGTAAGTAATCAACCTCCTCACAGTATGTCTGTAAGAGAATGATGTCTTGTCATCTATCTTGAAAGGGACTAGGTATGTCAAATTCTTCAAACTTAGATTAGCTTCTATAACTTACCAATGGTCTAGTCGTGTCTCGATCTGAAATAATTCTATCTGTATATTGGTACTGAGGGTATTAGAGAAAATCAAATTAAAATTTCCACCCATAGTCATCAAGTAGCCTCGCAGCTGCGCACGTCGATCCATCTATTTCGGTTGCTGAGGCCCCAAAGGCGGTTGATTGAAATCAAAAGGCGCCATCACACGGTCGGTACCCTGAAGCTGCATGCTCAAGAACTCATCCGTGACGAGAGTCCCCAGCTCCTCGCCCCATTGAGCCATGAGCTCGGCCGTAACGTTCTGGCTCAGTTCCAGGCCATTCATAAGGTCGGGAATGATGAGGGGATCTTCAGGTGGTATCACGGTCTGTGCATTTCGCGCCCGCACAACGTAGTCCTTGATCTCACCCATGCATGGCCAGGTGTGCTGGACCTCGTCCATGGCGTCGATAACGGTTGAGAGTGATCGCGAGATATCAGAGTCCTCCCAAGATGCGCACCGGAAGAATCGCTTCATCATGATAGTGCCTGCTGCTGTAGATAGAGTCTGCACAAAGTCTAGTGGTAGCGAGCGGAAGCGGTAGTGCCGTGAGAATGTCCTCATCAGACGGAGAATGGCCTGTAGCGACTCATAGCAGATCTCGACATCTTCGCTCTCGGCGATGCCTTGTTTTTCGTACATGTGCGAAGGTGGTCTATGCAGGATGATCATGATGGTATGGAAGAACATGCTAGAGCGTGTTAGCAGTGAGAGACATGATGCGGCTTGCACGACAAGACTCACTGCATACGAAGCACAGAAGGTTGTACCACACCTACGGTCCATTGATTCCAGTGAAGTGTTCCGGGAAGACTTGAGAGCCATTTTGTGAGTGACACGTGTATCTGTCGTGATCTCGCTGCGGCTACCGTCGCGTCCACATTACCTCGGCGGTTCTCAAAAAGATCTGTGATCATGAGATGGGCAATCTTGCACAGCTCGGCTTGGTAAATGAATGAACCCACAAGGGCAACACCGTCTTCAAACTCTGTCGCAGAGGCGCCCTTGCAGATGTATGTATCAAGAAGACCCTCCCAGTCTGGGGGATATTGCAGCCTAATGGTGTTACGGACATCTGATTCGCTTGGATGCAGAGCTGGAGGCCTTCCAAAGTAAAGACTCAGTTGCTTGTCGGCGATGAATATGGCCCAGTAGACCCTCCTTAGAATCTCGGTATCGCGGTTCGAAGTTCCTTCTGTTGAGGCATCCCAGTTGTTGGGATCCAAGTGGAGGCCCATCTCATGAGCAAGACGAAAAGCCATGCCGGCAAAGAGCCACCCCTTTGAAGTATGTCCTACCCCAATCTCGCGGTATCCTAGAAGGGCCAGGGCTTGGAGGGTGGTGAGCTCTGGGTTGTCGAGAGCTGAATAGATGAGTTGCTCAGCCTGGTGGGCAAAGATATCCGACACCGGTCGAGAATCATCGAGCTGCATGGCACCCAAGGAGCATATGGCAAAGAGAAGGGCATCTGAGTAATATCTACCTGATCCTACATCGTAGTCGCGCAGGAAATATTCTCGATAAATGAGCATGTGGAATTGGTACTGGTACTTGAAATAGGCGGCCATGCACGCCTGAGAGGTTTCGTCGTGAGGCGCGTATACATAGGGAAGATCGCACGGACTGCTGTCTGCGGTCATCCCTGGAATGCTGCTCATCACGAGAGGTGTAGACTGACACTCGAGGCGAGGCGTCACCCCTTCCGATGATAGTGACACATCTTGGGAGAGGTGTATGTGAAAAGCACTGGTGCCGCCAAAGAACTGCGTTGCATGGCTTGATCGAGGCCTTCTTAGCTGTCCCGAGCGTACTTGAGCAGCCACAACTTTAGGATCGGTGTTTGGTTTCGGGTGATCTGTTGGTGACTTGTGCGAGAGGTCGAGTGAAGCTGGTGGCGAGAGGGCTATCTCAGATAACATGTCGTCTCTCTCTGCGCTGTTAGCAACGGCGAGCTTGCGGATTAGTAGTTCGAGAGATGCGACCTGCCCCTCCAGCGCCTGAACATAGCCTTTTGATGTTGGTCTGAGCGAGTTAGCAGGGGGTTGGCTGCTGGCAGCAGGGTTGCAGAGTCATATACCGTTGCTTCTCTCCGCTGCCGCTTAGGATACACTCTGTACCCGCCTTGACACAGCGTGAGCATGGTCGTTTACGATCACACTTGACCTGTAGTTGACGCGTCAGTCCATGAAATAGTTTCAGAGCTCAAGGTATGGATGGTGATGGCACCTTACGACGACGACAACGCTCACAGCTATAGTCATTCAAGTCAGCCCATTGAGTGAGGAGGGGGGGTTGGAATGAATAAGGAGAAAGAGAGAGAGAGAGAGACTCACGATATCTTGATGGACTCGCCCATTGGCGTTTCCTCCATCATAGCTGATATAAATAACACACAGGAGTACTATATTAAAAATACACAATCTTGTCGATGAACAAGACGATCAAGTTGAAGTTGAAGATGCGTGGTTACCTAGTATCCAATGGCTGTGGCGGAAATGGCCTGTTCTGGCGCTAACAAGGCCCCTTTAGCGGCTTACCTGTCGCTTGACAACTGTAATAAATTTTTTATCTTAGTCAACATCTTCAACACTCTGGTATATATCAACGTTGACTGGAAAACATATCAGCAAGACCATTGAGTCAAAGTACCCAAAAACGAGGGCCCCCGTTATTTACATAACAGAGACTTATTGGCTATAAAGCTTGCCGACAATATCCATCATAATCGGGCTGTTCCACATTTGAGATTTCCGGTTTTGGCTCGTTGCTATCCCAAATTCAAGCAGACATAGATAGCCTCAGCTACCTACCCAGGTAACGATGCCCTAGGCAAGCTGGCCCATAATCGTATTTCATATGTCAGTAAGTTGATCATAAAGAGAGAGTACTGCGTCCATGAACACGTATTCATTCATATCATCAAGAGCCAGCCTCAGTCTTCTCCATCATCCTGATTAGCTTCACGCGTTGAGAATAGGTATCTGCCGTAGGTAATATAACCAACTATCACATGACAAGACGTAGAAGTTGTTTATATCTACCTCCGAGTAGAACTGAGGACTGTGCAGAAGGGCGTGGAAGCGACCAGGCCATGATCTTCCAGGGCGAGGCACTACTCAAGGCGGTTGGGCCTATAGCCTACAGATGACTACCCAGGCAGCCCAGCAAAGCCTTCCACTCCCGTGTTCTTCTCCAAGTACATCTGCCGAGTTGAACCGGAATGACTTTGAGAGCATGGGGCCCAAGATTGACGGTAGCCCTCTCAGACAATTGATCATTTTTGATGCTGAGTGATTGTAGTATCTCCGTCGTCACTCCACGGCAACGCAGCATCTTTCACGTCACAATGCATGTTGGTTGCAGTTTTTGGGATCTCAACAAAGGACGAAAGGTGGTATCGTGTCGTGTCGCATGCACGGGTCATGGGCGATTAGGATCATGGGCAGCTGAAAGAAGAACGAGTGATGAAAGAAGTGTTGCTGGTTGGGATTCTCTCATCAACAAAGAGTTGACATATGACCCATATCAGAGAATGAGTCTCGAACGTGGGGATGATTTCGGCTAGGATCGCGAAAATACTGGGTTGGGCCTGTGTTGTAGCTTTGGAAAGCTTAGCCCTTGCCCTGCATCGTTGATGGGTGACACCAAGGGATGATAGTTGTTGGGGTCATTCGCTGTTTAAGGCTTTGTTCTGTGTATGTCTTATCCTGGCCCCGTGGCTTGACCCGTCGGCGTTTTCTAACCACACAGCCTGTAACATCAGTCACCAGATATACACCAATAGACATGCACGTATAGTCTCATACATGGCCAAAAAAGGGCAACCCCCGGTGAGAGTTGGCCGCTAGAGCCGTTCTGGCACCTGGGCATAAGACGGACTTGAATACTGAATGTACCTCGGACTATGCTCGTGCTACCGACACAAGACGCGCAAAGAAAACCCGTTTTTAGCAGCTTGTCACTTGGTACTTGGTCTTTGGCCCTTTTCTCTCTCTTCTTAGTTTCTCCAAGGCACAACGGCTTGGCTTACATGGATACAACGGGCCATGACATGGCCCATCCCATCCATCCCTTGGGTAGGGCAGACAAGAATTCAATGCGCATTTATATATTCTCTCGTGTATTAAAGTAGCAGGGAGAGTCTGTTTATCTGATCTTTGGTCTGTCCAGCCCTTTGCTTTCTTTGTTGATACATGTTCCTATCCCTCCTCTGCTTTGACTACACAACGAATAGTGTCCTTGTTATCCACTCTCTCCCGGCCAAACAGCTTGCCTTTTATCTACTAGACTCTCGAAAGACATCCCTTTTCTCTAAAGAAGTCATCGATCCGCTACAAGGTAGACACAATGCCGGGCAGTCCAGTTTCACCCAACCCGTCAGTGGTATCTAAAGCTTCTATACGCACATCCAGCGACTCAAACCACGCCCCTCTCGAGTCTGCCGCACCGGAAAAGAAGAAGAGCCC
Source organism: Fusarium sp. NRRL 66182 (assembly GCA_013266265.1). Taxonomy (NCBI): domain Eukaryota; kingdom Fungi; phylum Ascomycota; class Sordariomycetes; order Hypocreales; family Nectriaceae; genus Fusarium; species Fusarium sp. NRRL 66182. The sequence continues at coordinate 9,314 of JABFAK010000431.1, forward strand.
GAGGAAATGGTTCATAATAGGTGCTGTTGTACTTCCCACAGTGTTGGTGCTAAGTCTGACTTTGGGTTTGTCCCATGGTCTCAAGAAGAATGTGAGTCTACAACTACCGACCATACCACTTCTCCAAGTCCCGCCAATGACCCCGATGATGATAAAAAGAAAGGGAATAGAAGCTGACGGTATTGATCAGAATAAGGACGCAAGCAAGGAACAAAGGATAAATACAGCTAATGGAGAACCAGTTGTTGACCTGGGCTACTCTCAATACAGAGGCAATGCCCTTCAAAACAACATCCACGAGTATCTAGGCATTCGCTATGGAAAAGCTCCCATCGGAGATTTGCGCTGGCGCAAACCCGTAGAGCCCGAGTCTACAGAGGGAGTCCAGAGTGCTCAAAAGGTTGGTTCTAGCACCTTTCACCCAATTCACGCAACCTCTAGCTCACCTCTGCATGCATAGTTTGGGGCACGCTGCCCAGGGGTCGACTCTGGCCTCAGCTCCTCCATCAGCGAAGACTGTCTCTTCCTCAACATCTGGGCTCCAGGAAACGCCACCTCCGACTCCAAACTCCCCGTCATGGTGTTCTTGCAGTCCGGCGGCTACATCAGAAATGCAGCCTACGACGTCAACGGCACTGGGCTCGTCGCTGTCTCCAACAGCAACATCATCTATGTCAATTTCAATTACCGCGTCGGCCTCTTTGGATTCCTTGCCGGGAATGCGATAAGAAGGGATGGTAATCTCAATGCTGGTCTGCTAGATCAACGATTCCTGCTCAAATGGGTCCAGGAGCACATTTCCAAATTTGGCGGCGATCCAGAACATGTTGTTCTTCATGGTCAATCTGCTGGCGCTGGATCCGTTGCTCTTCAACTCGTTGCTTTTGGCGGCAAAGACGAGGGTCTCTTTGCAGGTGCCATTGCCGAGTCAACCTTTATGCCTGGCCTCCCAGAGCCAGATGATCTCGAGTACCAGTTTGACAGAGTCGTCAATGGAACGGACTGCTCCGATGCCGACGACAAGATGGACTGCCTCCGCGGAAAGAGTTCAAAAGATCTTCAAGCTCAAAACATAAAAGCTCCTTTCTATGGTCGCAACTATCGCTCCTATTTTTACTGGGCTCCCACCACCGACGGCGACATGTTCCCAGACTTTCCATCCAAACTCTTTGAGAAGGGAGACTTCGTCAAGGTGCCACTCCTCACTGGCGCCTGTACTGATGGTAAGTTTTCTGCTTCAGCCTTTTAAATGCGGTACAACTGACTCAATATGCTATCAGAGGGTTCTCAATACGCCGTCGACGCAGGCAGTTCAGCCCAGTTCATACGCTACATGCAAAACGAGTATCCATATCTCACGGCAAACAACATTGAAACCATCCTCGACCTCTACCCTATCGAACCCCAGCTCCCCGCTCACGACATCTGGTTTCCCTCAGCCTCCCGCGCCTATGGCCATGTTACATTCGTCTGCCCAACCAACAGCATGCTCAACGCCTTCGCCGAGCACGGCCAAGCCGAAACTTTTTGGTCTTATCGCTACAACGTTGAGATCAAAACCTTTACCGAGGAAGGCCTTGGTGTGCCTCACGTCGCCAATGGTGCCGCAGTATTTGGCCCTGATATGACTTCTGCCCGGGCAGGACCCAGCTATCGTTCCTATAACGCCCCCATGGTGCCCATCGTCCAGAACTACTGGCTCAGCTTCGTTCGCACCTTTGACCCAAACACCCACCGCCATAAGGACGCACCTCGTTGGGAGAACTGGGGTGATGATCAGCGTCGTCTGATGTTTGGGCTGGGGAACAACACCATGGAGAGGGTTGACGAGCGAGAGCGAGAGCGCTGTCTGGCTTGGTTTGATATGAGCGATTCGACCAAACAGTAACGTTTACGGCCATGACGATAATGATGATTTTGCAGCCCTTTCTTCTTATGATGTACTTTATACCCTTAGCATATGTGTTGGATGCATGTTTTACCACCTGTCTCCTTATCATGGACTCGGTGACACACCAGTCCATAATCCCCTTGAGTCTGATGCTGCATCCTCTTAATATATTGACACAAAGTGTAACTATACATTACATCACTAGCATTAGTTCTGAATTGGTTCGCTCTAACATACAAATGCTTGAGACACAGTTCCATTGCACCAGAGGCTATGACAGCGAATATGCGTTCCAAGCTGCTGGAAATGCATATCCCATCATATCTTACAACCACCCAGCTTCTGAATCAAACAATCTCGTCCAAGGCACTTCCAACAAGGCAGCACCAGTAAAATTAGCCATCCAGATATCGAGATCGATGTAGAGTCCTCTTGACATACGACCGCACTGCTCGCTTCGCCTGTGATGCCCACCGCCTCACTCGCCGCGTTTTGTTGTGCGAGCGTCTTGGCATCGCCAGATCTTCCAACTGGCTAGGTGCTATAATAGAATCACCCAAAGAGCTATTGCGAACTACATCAGACCGAAATAGCGCTGAGCTGCCCACGCGAACGGTTGGTATTTCTTTTGGTTTTCGTCCTTTTGCCATTATCCCATATCGTGGCTGGAGAAACGATGTCTTCTTTCTCAGAGCTTTGGAATCGGCTGCCTCATCAGGGCATCGCTCTTGACCAAGCACATCTGTCTCACCCTCAAGCTTTGGCTGGGTCACTAGTGACGCTATCACTATATCTCTAGTTGAAGGAGGGTAAGGGATGTCAAACTGATCAGACACCTGGCGCGAGTGGCTGCATATAGTTGGTTCGTCAATATTGGAGAGTCTCTTCTCGGTACCAAGTTGAGTTAACTGCTCTTCGAGAGCCTCTCCAAAACTGGATCGCTCTGTGGATACATCTTTCTGAGGAAAGCTTTTCAACTCAAGAAGCGAGTTATACTGTCCAAGACCAACATTGCGCACAAGTGTCCCGTCTTGAGTTAACAACTTCTGACTCATCCTGCTCCGAGATACTTTGACCCTGAGCTTTGGCTTAATAGGGTTGCTGGAGCTTCTCGTGACTATCCCCGAAGGCCCCAGACTCTTCTCCTTGTGACGAACTTTGGCAGAGCGTGAAGGCTTTAATCGGACCTTGAATCTCAGTGGGATTGATTGAGCTTGATGGCTGGATGTTTGCTCCGAGTTGCTGTCACAAGACACAGGCTTCGAAGAGAGTAGATCTGCGCGTTCTCCACACTCGATCAGCACAGCGGTATTAGCGGGACTACTGGAGAAGAGTAAACGTGTTGAAACCTCGGCCTCTATGGGCGAAACTGCATGTGGCAATCTAGGATTGTGTTGCGAATCGTCAGGCAAAGGGGGCAATGCTTTCATCAGATAAGGGATACTGTTTGTCACCCTTAGTTGATGCGCAGGGGAGATCGGGTTGGGTGAAAGAATTGCAGTATTTGCCCTTTTTTCATGTAAAGTCATTCTTGGTTCGTGCAAGTTCAATCCATCTGGAACCATGGTGTTGATGTTGGCAGGGTTTCGGCGATGATGCCTTCTGTATGCCTTTGATTCGGTCATCGGGTCATCTTCGTGTACTTGCCAGGGTCGCTTTCCGTGAATTGGTGCCGCGGGTATTGTTGAATCATCCCTTTGGAATTTGGGGGCAGCATTGCAAGCAGTAATATCCTGTCCCTTCCCCTTTCTTACCAAAAGTGGGTTTTCTTTGCTCGCATCGATGGGAACCACGGATGAACTACATTCGACTTGAGCCGAATATGCCGCAGGTCCTGCACCTAGTGTCTTCGATCGACGACAATTTCTAAAACCACCCGAAGGTTCAACATATCGAGAGTCTGGCTGCTTCTCCTAGAAGCCGTTGGCTTCAACTTGGTCCGTATTTGGCTGCACATAGGCAGGTGGCGCAGAGGATGATTGCACCCTTAATCCAGAAACTGAAGCCCGATGAAAGTTAATGTGACTATCCATTCCTTCAGCGAGTCGTCGCTGAGTGTTGGTTATTGCCGAGTCTCTGTGAATTGATCTAGGAGTTGAATTAGGTTCTTCGTCATGTGAGCTACCCTTGGCGTGATTATCTGCCCTCTAATTAGTTGTATTTTCTTCAATGCCGAGACTTACATACTCTCAGAGTCGATTTTTTCAGAACCGATCTCATCGGAGTTATGCATCCTGTGTGTAAGCTCTATATCACCCTCCCCCCACAAGTTTGACCTTCTGATGCCCCTTGAGTTGTCAGAAAAGGAGTAAGAAGGACGGGTATAATCCAATTCATCCGGAGTTTCCGTTTCAAATTCTTCTGTGTAGTCGTAGTAGAATGAGCCTGGGGAGCGTAGGGGCTGTCTGGTCCCATTTGGTGGTATTCCCCGGTACATCTCTACGATAGAGGTCAGACTGGCTGAACGAATGCTTTGATCACCCGCAATGGGTTGGCGGTACGGAGACCTGGACGACGGATAGAACATCTCACTTGGTGTTCTTGAATTGGGCGCTAGACCGTTGTGATATGGCCCGGATGATGAGCGTGAAGGCAATGAAGATGCCGATTGACTGAATTCAGGTCGCAAAGATAGTGGAGGATATCGGCGTTGGCTGCGGCGACCTCTGGATGCATAGGATCCATAAGTTGTGCGCTACAGATGGTTAGTTGGTATCAAGAAAAAGAAAAGATCCAGGGATTACTGACTTGTGAGGCCCTGTCGATCTCAACCATTGTACTGTAATCAATGAAACCGTTATCTGACATTGCGGGAGAAGACGGCCGGACACCAGGCCGCTTCAGCCGTGTTGGGTATGGAAACGGGGAACGGGGTCGTTGAAGGCCACCGCTGCTTGGTTGACTCTGAAAAGTACCAGAAGAGTTGCAAGAGGGAACTCGCCTTGAACTACATGTTGTCAAAGACTGCGACCGCTGACCATCGTCGGACGAGGGTGAAAAAGATCTGTAATATAATGGGAGTTTTGGGTAGCCGTACAGAGAAATGAGCTCGGAATTTGTGTCACGATTTGAGGGCAGGAACTTGCGGTCGTCACAAACTCGGCAATCCTCGACGCCCTCCGTATCAGGGTGAGCAGGTCGCTTCGCACTCCTCGAGTCAATTGTAGAGCGTGGGGTATGATGATGACGAGTGCTCGAGGACTGAGAGGGCTTGATAGAGAAGACACCGATATCACCAGTCTCTGTCGTCGTCTTGAGCATGCTCTCTAGAGGCCCAGGAGAGCGAAGAAGAGCCGACGTTTCATTCAAGCTCTGGAACGGTAGTCGTGGTTGAGATGGAGATCGTAGCCTGGGGGTCCCAGACAAAGTTTCATGTGCTCGGTAGGTGCTGTGAAGTGAGGTTTGGCTTGTGGACCTGTTTTTGGCATTCTTGAGATCCATGGCCACTCGATACTGCAAAGTGGGAGTAATAAGATAGCACAAGGGATACTTGAATGATCGTCAACCGATCAAGGAACCAAGAAGACCAAGAAAGTCGGATTAGGCAATTACAAGCCAAGATGACACGCGTCACAGGCAAATGGTGGATGCATTCTTGAGAATGTTTTATTAGTGACAGCAAAATAGCGAGGAGTTGAGGTCATCTTGCTTAAAAGTCAAAACAGCAAGAGGCACCCAGCTTTGATGGGAGTACTGCCCTCACTCGAGAGTTTTAGCTAAGCATCCTTCCAAGATAATTGCTCTTATCGGCTGCACTTGCAGTTCTTGATCTCCTTGATCTCGGAAATTGTCATCACTTTTGCTAACAAAGAAAGGATCCAGGGGAATCAATCCCCGTTCAACTCCTCCCGCAAGAATCCAAGGTACGGCTGTTGGAGGTCATTTCTCGTTAGGCCAGAGCGACCACTCCTTCCACGTGATGAATAATTGCTAGCGCCAGACGAAACCATCACCACTTCCTGCCTGACATAGATACGATCCATCGATCTTAAAACCCCATTCTCAACAACGGCGTAAAGATTGACAAGATAATTACCGTGTATGTAGCCTCGCGCATATTGATGAGTAGCACTGCTTCGATCATGGCGGCTGCTCGTGTCAACACGATAACGCTTCCATCTGATTTGTGTGTGGTATGAATTGAAATGAATTGAAATGCAATGAAACGGAAATCATAGGAGGCGGGTAAACTTCCGGTTGAATACGCCCAAGTATCGCATGCGAAGCGTGAGTGGCGTCTTATTCGGTTGCCTCCTCTCGTAACGAGCATCATTGGGCGTCAAGATTGATGCCAACGCATTGACTGATATTCAGCTCCGTATCTATAGAACTGAGTTGGTTGTGTTTTTTTATCAACAATGTATCGAATCATTTGCCCGTCTACTCGTGTCTGTGCGAGAAATCAACAATTCTTCTCTTTTTTTTTTACCGCTGATGAGCGGTCGTGCGCATGTGACTTTTGTTGTTCAATGCATGCCATGGGTTTCTATTATTATCACGCGCGTTCCGCCTGAAGATTGAAGCATAACCGAAATATAGTTTGCTCCGAATCATCCCCGTCATGCCCGTGATCGGCCTGTTAACCTCGCCGAGTCCAGGCTTCGATCCATACCATTCCCCCTGCAAACAACCATCTTTGTCTGTCAGTCTGTGAAGCGTGACTCATTGTTGGTCATGTCGAGATCAGAAGTGGGTGTCCCTGGCCAGGGACCTGGCAAGCCTAGACCTGGGAGTACGAGGACGGGAATCGGAACCCCGTACCGAAAACGTGCTGCCGCATAGAGCCGAAGTTAGACATCTGACTCGGCAACAGGGTTTAATTAGCATCACGGGGCTTTGTGGCTGTTATCGAAGTGTCGCCCATCAGAAGCGTCAAGTCATCCAAGATGTGGCTTGTATCAGTCAACGAATTCTGATCAACCCTGGCCCACCCTCCAAGATTTTCCGTCCTTGTGGGCGAGTCTAGCCTGTAAAACCTAGCAATACCTGACTTCCAACTGGCCACCGTATCATCCCCGCAGTCCGTGCAGCCCACTTGGATGGTTCCACGACTGCTTGTCCAAGCCTAGTCAGGGGTCTATCGCACACTTGCGGTGCCACCGTCTTGTTAGCTAATACCGGAGGCACTTGTCCAACGGGCCTTTCAACATTGAACAAAAGGGAAACTTCTTGCTCGGCTGCAGAAAAGTCAACAAACCATTGTCAACAAACTGTTTTCTTCTTCAGCTTTGTGCTTTGAGGACATACAACTCTTTGGTCTTATTTCCGACCCGTGTCAAGAGTCTACCCAGATCTATATGGACTCTTTTGACAGGCCCCTCAATAATATAAACGAAATCGATAAGTGCTGAAATCAGCTTGCCTCGCCCGCAATGGCAGATCGAAGGCCTGCCCTTACTCTCCCGCTCCCAGCCCAGGAGCCATATGACTCTCATCGACCTCAGTCTTCGCTTCAAAGCCCATCAATACGCAGCCCACGCTTCCGTGAAGACTTCGATGCTCCGTTTTCAGAGGCTATTTTGAATGCTTCGAGAACAACACTCGCAACCGATACCATCAGCTATCCTTCTACCGGCACAGCCAGCCGCAACAGCTTTGGATGTGACAGTGAACGTCCATCCCCTCTTCAACATCGTAACGCCTCGTGGGAATCAGAGATCAAACCCCGGTCAGTCAATGATCGCATTCTGGAGTGGGCCAAACGATCATGGGGTGCTGTTCGAACCCGTTCCGATTCTAAGGGTGATTACTTCGACGGACAACACTCAGACCAGACCCAAAGCAGCGACATCTTGTCATCATCAGATAACACTATGCCCTCAGAGCCTGATGGCGGCCAACCTTCAAACGACAACAGCCAAGCTGTTGTTACTGTCACCCAGGTGTCAGTGACAAAATCAGGATCGAAATGATTAATTGGAGTTGACATCCAAGCACCCCTCTGCTAATTGACGATAAGGCGGAGCCTGGCTATTAATGAATAATGTCGGCGTTAGGAGGCACTCTGATTCTGTTCGGTTTTGTAAGATGATGGATAGGCAGGCCCAAAGGTTTGGACTTGAGAGGATTAACGAGGAAACCAGACCTCGATGGGAGGCATGCTCTTAGAATACACCACCGCCAATAATGAAAAGGCGTTCTTCTTCCCTCTTAGCCCATTGAATGATCTTGTTTGCCCCTTGTGTTATGGTGGCTCTTGACACATTAGGCCCTGCCACGCAATAAAACTCAAAGACAGGCGTAATCCATGCCAGCGATGTGGCATCATCTCCAACAGCGTGCAGTACCTTAAGGTGCGAGTGTTTGGCGTGAATAGACGCGTGTAGCTCGTGATATGTCGTCATCAACCTCCGACGTTCAACAAGCCCAGTAAAGTATGGCTCCAGTGACGCCATGCAGAATTGCACGTTGGCCCGGGACTTGTAAAGAAAATGGCTGACTTGGCTGCCAGGTGCAATTTCTTGAACCTTTGGACGGCCGGCGCGGGTTGCATTCTGGATGATAGACAGTGTCCCAGTCTTAGCAAGCTGCATGGCAACGTTGTCGCGCATCTGCTTCAACTCGAAGAAACTCTCACGATCCGCGCTGACAAGGATCATAGCAATCTCCTCATCTGATGACCGCCCCTGTGCTGCAGCCGGAGAGCTGGCTTGATCGCCAGAGGTGCCGTCAAAGAAACTGACGTACATGTAGAGATAGCCTTTGTTGTTGAAAGCAGGTAAGCAAATAGGGATCCAGTTCTCCCCGCCTCCACCTTTGATGCCATCACTCTCAAAAAGCATGTTGAATATGAGTTGAAGGTCACTGGGGTGAAGAGAATGGCGACGCGGCCTGATGACGCTGACAAGCTTTCCTCCAGCCACAATAAGACCATATAGCAACTTCTCGGTCCGTAACTTTAGAAAAGTGTTATTTATAGCATGTCGTTGAGACTTTCGAAGCCGGAGGCACTCTAAGGATCCAAGTAGAGCCGAGGATGAGCCCTTGGTGAAAGTATCGGCCAGGGATGACAAGAGAGACTCGGTACCTTGGAGTGGCTTCCGCAAATCTGTTGATGGTCGGTTGGCAAAGATATGCGTGAGTCTAGGCAACGTCAATGTTGATAGGATCTGCATATAGAGTGCGTCCAGCTGTGCCTGAAGTTGCGAGTCACTCTCGCCCAGCTTACTAATAGCAACAAAGTAGAGCGGACCTTTGGTTGAGATAACAAAGCGAGTGTCTCCAGCTGAGAAGGCCTGAAGCGGGTTTTTGGCGCCCTGGTAAAACGATATGATGGTTTGCACCACACCCATGGAAGAGTTGATCAAACTAAGATCACCATAACGGCTCCAAATGGGCTTTCCGGCCGACGAAAGAATCAAATAGTGTTTTAGTTTCGATTTCCAAAGGCGTAGAATGTCATCTTCCATATCTTCGTCATACTCCTCTGGAAGGGCCTCGAATTCGTGATGGAATTCAGTAAATCGGTCGTCTGCACCTATTCTGCTCTTCTCAAAAGGCAGAACTGTGGCTGACTGAGTCCGAAGCATTTTCCAAGCCGGGCTCTTCTTATGTAATTCTCCACCAAGTAAACTTGCGATATCGCCAGCAGGTCGCATTGTCGGCGCGAAGCTCATAATGCTAGCAGTCTCGTCTGCCTCGACGCCGACACTACTCTCCCGTCGATGAGACGAGGCATGTCCGCTATCGGCAGGGCTGGGAAGAGAATCGGGCCCCGGCGTGGAAAATGTACCTCGGGATCCATCGGGAAAAGAAAGTGTCTGAATCTCGATAGGAGTTATTGCCGTGGTTGCTTGAGCTTGCAGAGATCCTGGATCAGTAGAAGCGTTAGTTGATGGCCGAGGCGGTAGTGGAGGACGATAGTCTTCGTCTGTAGGAGACGCTTGCTTCGGTCTCATCTCGTCGGACTCCATGATAGTGTAGTGCGCAGGCTGTTTATTGATCGCATTTCCATGCGGATCAACCAACTCTAAGGGGCAGGGGTAGGAGGTTTATTGTAGCCAGAGACATGTGACCTGGAGAACTTCCAAAAGGGGTGAGCGAGGCCATTATTCCATGTTGGATGAAGTCGACGATAATTGAGGAAGAGATAATGATATCTACTTAGGACAGGAGGAAAGAGGAGGTTTGGACATGACGCACCAAAGTCCTGGAGGGGCTGTTGCAGCCTTGCGGAGGCTTGATAGCTCTGACCAATCAAAGCTCTAGATGTGCGTATAGTTCAGGGTGTCTTCAGTGGATGCAGCAGGGGCTTAGGAGCTGCCTGTATGCTCCACGTAGCCTTCTGAATGGAATCGGTGCGCCTGCTTGAGATTACGTCTGTTTAATCTCGAGCTGCCAGACCGACCTTTAACAATTCCTAATCCCTAGCGACGCCTTTTGATGCTGTCGCTATACTGCAAAGAACCCGATGTCCTCACTCTCGCCTTCATCCGCAATAGTTAGCAGCCATGGCTCTTGAGCCCGGGTCCGGTCGTCGCTCAGTTTCTCCCGAGAGCTCGGGACGAGAATCACCTCTTCCGCGACAATGGAGAAATCAACTTGGCGCAGGTGCGTTTGCGCTGTAGCTTTTAGAGACAATAGACTCGACTGCTGATTTATGGTTACAGAAGATTATCCTGTCAAGGACAAATACTATCGCAAGTATGCCCAAGGAGTTGATAGAGCACTCGTACTATTCGAGACTGCTTTAGAAGAGTGGGCAGACTACATATCCTTCTTGAACAAACTCCTCAGAGTGCGTTTCTGTTAAAGTCCAACTGCAAGGTCAGACATGCTAACAAATTCCAGGCTCTACAAGCTCGCCCGAAATCCGTCAATGTGATTCCATCCAAAGCAACTGTTGCGAAACGACTCTCACAGTGTCTCAACCCCTCCCTCCCATCCGGCGTGCATCAAAAAGCTCTAGAACTTTACAATTTGGTCTTCTCGGTCATAGGGAAAGATGGTCTGTCTAGAGATCTCCCTCTATATCTCCCAGGATTGGCCACGGTCCTCTCCTTCGCTTCATTGTCTGTACGTGCGCCATATCTTGATCTTCTTGAACGCCACTTTCTCGAGATCGATCCTCGATCGCTTCGACCGGCAATGAAGTCTATAATTCTCGCTTTGCTCCCTGGCCTAGAAGAAGAGACAAGTGAGGATTTCGATCGTACATTACGCCTGGTCGAGAGCTTCAAGCATGCCATTAGACCGACGGATAGCGAAGAGATTGACAGCCAACACTCATCAGGGGATGCTTTCTTCTGGCAATGCTTTTTCTTAGCATCAATAACCAGCCAAAGTCGTCGTTCTGGTGCTCTCGCGTATTTAGTACGATCGTTACCACCTTTAGGACCACAGCCTGCGAACAAATCGACACCATCACAGAGCGGTACTACTGAAGACGTTAGAAACAAACTTACAAACATTGTGACATCTCCTGAACCGGGCCTCTTGCTACGCTGTTTTGCAAGTGGTCTCTCAGACGAACAATTACTAATTCAACGAGGCTTCCTGGATCTACTAGTCTCCCACCTTCCATTAAATTCGCATGTTGTTCAGACCCGGGTGAAACAAGTTGACTTGGAACTACTTCTCAAAGCAGCTGTCGGTGTAGTCACTCGGCGTGATATGAGCCTGAACAGACGTTTATGGGCCTGGCTACTTGGTCCCGAACCAACGGCTGAGCATGATCACAGCGCCGAAAACGCATCAAGCCCACCCCATGACCAGCATAGTTTTCTGGCTTCAAAGACAAACTATTTCGAAGATTTTGGCCTGCATCCATTGACCAAGGCTATTCTGCAAATGATCGAGGGCAGCTCGCAGAATAATGCAAGCGAACGCGCTAAACCCTACAGAATATGTCTGTCATTGATGGACAGATGGGAAATTGGCGGCTTAATTGTGCCAGAGGTCTTTCTTCCTATAATTCAGAGCGTGCGGCGGTTCAAGGATCGGGCCCCAAGCAGGTCAGAGTTCAATGAAGTCCTGCGAAGCGCCAGCGTCTTCTTTGATGGAATCGAAAGCGGTCTTATTTATGGGGAGATTGTCGGGCTCCTTGCGCAAGCTCTGGGTCCGGGGAATTTCAACTCGCACGAACGAAGTGACAAGCTTTCCCTAGTAAGCTTCATCTTGTCCAATTTCAACGTCAGGGAGGAAGAAATGATCACTATTCATGCGCCTCTATGTTGCTTAACCGCTCTAGCTATGCTACAAGATTTCAAGGAACGCACAACATCGAACAGCAATTCAAATTTGCTATCGCCCTCTCTATCTAGCCAAGCCAAGAATGTCGCCCTGTCACTCTTGGAACTTGTCCCGGAGAGATTTTTCCCCGAGAATAGTAACAAATCAGAGGACAAGTCAACATCTCTTTCCAATATGGAGATATTGAAGAAGTCGCGGAACTTTTATGTCACGGAGCAGGGTAACATTGATGCATCTCTGCCTCCTTTCGGCGCTTTCGCTATAGGACAGATGATCCTGGAAAAAGCTGCGCAGTTTGTCTGTGAAGACCTGGGGGCCTCCGAGGCCGACCTCAATGCTTGCGTCCGACTCCTGGTTCTGGCAGTGCATAAGACGTCAAAGGCATGCCGAGTCAAAGAAGAACAACTTCTTAGACTTATGCATGACCTTTTGGAACAGCCAGGCATCATACCATTCCCCTCTTTCTCGGCCATATTACAACTATCAACCCAGCTATATCACGCAGACAGAATCGAGCAGACACAACTGTCAAGACTGGTGCCTCTTCTCGTCCGGCATGCCTGGACGTACCTGTCAGCATCTGAACCGAAATATCATGTAGAAGCAGTTCGAGGCCTATGGCAGCTGCAGTCAGCCCTGTCACCCTCTAATCGGGATATCGAGGCAGCGCTGTCCAGCCTCATTATCTCACAAGATGCCGCTCGTATTGGTGTCGTTGAGCCTGTAGATAAAGGCCGCGCATTGGGCGTGCTGTGGTCGCACACCCTGCAAGACAATGTGTCTTCCGAACGACGGGGCTCCAAGACACCAATGCTAGATGTGAAGACTCTGCCCCGCCTTGCCGGAGCAGACAATTACGAGATTATGCTTACACAGCCCGTGTTCCTTATTCTCGACACTCTTCAAGATGACCGTACTGAACTATACATGACTGTAAAGTCATGGCTCAACAGCATGCTGGGCATCGATCGGTAAGCGGGAGCGTTACTATGCATGGATCTTTTTGCTAACCACCGGCAGCCTTTTCTTGATTTTCATTTCTAAGCTGTCTGAGATTCCCTTCTTGCAATCGCTAGCGCACAGCGATGAGAAGGGCGACGAAGAACCAGCCAAGTTCTCTGAAGATGAAGATTTAGACCTTTGCCTTTACTATCTACGGACACTTTCAAACATCCTGGCCTCCGCCGGAGAGATATCGTGGACTGTTCTGGCATCAAAGCATGTCTCTTACCACAGCCAACACATGAAGATAAGTTGTGAGACACCCATCTTGTAATGCGCAACCCTATTCTAACTGAATAACAGCTGGAGGAGAAGAGAATGAGATGACGCTACAGGGTTTCTTTGTTAATGTTTGCATAAGGTGTATAACGGGCAACCCTGTTGAAAGTGCTTCCAAGGGGTTTGAGGACCGTGTCAATCAGCTTTACAGATATGCGCTCAGTCTCCTCCACAAGTTCCTTCTCAGCCCTTTTGCCGCCCCTCTCTCGGCGGAACATCTCGAAAACGTCCTCATCGAGCGACTTTTCAAGTCACTTCAAGGCTCTGATGCATACGTGCAGGTTCTCTTGCTTGATGTCGTGTATGATACACTCAAGCTTAGAGACATTGCACCTGTTGACGCCCCTGCTTCCCCTGTATCTGAACGGCGACCATCATCATTTGACCCAAGGGGAAGTAGACCATCTCTTTCAGCAGCAGAGGCTCGGCCAGTTGCTACGGCACCACCGCCCCAGTTGCTTCAGTGCCTCCAAGACGGCCTCAGCTCGTCTAGTAGCCGTCCAGTTTTAGACAGCTGGGTTGCCTTTGTGTCTGAGTGCTTGCCACTTTATTCCGACTCGATCTTCCAGGTACTTATTCCTCTGGTTGAGACCCTTTGCAGAGAAATTGGCACAACCTTTGCACACTTGAGGGAGACATTTCATTCCAATTCTCTCTCCCTCGGCAGCGAGAGGTCATCGCCTGAGTCTACGCTCATCTTCCTTCTCAATGGGCTTGAGCAAGTTCTCGCACGGGCACACCAACAGCTTCTGCGGGAGGAAGCCCGAACACAGGTGGTCAAGGGCCCAGATCAGCCTCAATCCCTATTTGGGAGCATGGTATCAAATGTCTGGCAGTCAGATACTCCTCAGTCACGTAGTGTTACAGCCAATGACCGGCTAACCGTGCAGCTGGCCTTTCAAGATGCCGTTCGTATCTGCTACAAGATTTGGACATGGGGTCAGGGTAACGACTCGAGCAATCAGGACCAAGGCTCTTTTGGATCGTTCAACTACACATCCCTTCGCATGCGTAACCGCGCCAGGCGGCTGCTCGAGCATCTTTTCACAGCAGAGAATCTTGAATGTCTCGAGACAGTCATTGCTATTTGGAAACAACCAACTGAGGATGCAGATTCAACACAAGTTTTTAATATGCTATATGCGCTGGAGGCATGCCGGCCGAAGCATTGCATTCCGGCCTTGTTCAATGCTATCTACCGACGGACGAATGCGGGCGCCGTCGATCTTGCATCGAAGTCAACGATGACCATATCTCTACAAGACACTGACCTTGTATGGTTTCTCGTCGAGTATACGAGAACGTTGGACGATGATGCAATGGATGAGATTTGGCAAGACTGCATGGCCTTCCTCAAAGATCTTCTAACAAACCCATTCCCACATCGACAAACATTGCCGAATTTGCTCGAATTCGCTGCTATCCTAGGCGAAAAGGTCGACAATACCAACTTTGGGGAACAAAGAAGGATGCGGAAAGAACTAGGGGTATTATTCGTCTCCGTGTCCTAGGTTGACGTATTTACTGACATGGTTTCCAGGACACATTTATCCGCCTGCTTGCTGCCCTTTTCACCACGAGACCTATCGTATTTACTGACCCAGCAGCCTCGAGCAGCGGCATTCCCAAGTCTGATTCCGGCAACACCCTCAACGGAGTTGGCGATGGGCCTGATGATGTTGTCTCTATCCTTGCTTCCATTGTTCCCAACCTGAGCAAGATTCTGGTCGAGCCCGACAGGGTGCTTTCGGCGGCGACAAATATCTCGAATAGCGTTATTGGGCCGACTCTGCGGGCCAAGGGGTTCCCTGATATAGTATCCAAGAGCACCATGCGTCTTCTCTATGAGTTGACGAGAGTGCACAACAACCAGAAGAACTGGAAGAGGGATGTGGGCGATGCATTCAATGACTCAAAGTTCTTTGGCATGGACCTGGACTTGGCAAAGGAAGACTGGCTACCGCTGCTCAGACAATGGACCCTTACAGACAAGGAGAGGATGCCTGAGATTGTTGGTCGTATCAGCGCCCCTACAACAGCTGGCATTGTGTTTGGTGTCGGAGCAACTTCAGCTCGTCTCGAAGCTGATCGCAAGACACAGCTCAACCTCCGAAGAATTGCAACCTTGATCCTTGCAGGCTCAGAGGACGCGTTTGTGTCGGACTTGTCAGACATATTTGGTAAGCTGGCTGAGCTTCTTGGCGCCTCATCAACATCTTCGCCTTCGTCGACCACAAGGGCAGATATCTACATGGTCTTCCGCGCCCTGGCTCTCAAGACCAGTGCTATTCACTTAGGCATGCTGTGGCCAGTCGTCAATGCCGAGATTCATGCTGCCATCTCTTCAGTTGCCGCACCCGACAGCAGCACTGCTTCCGACACTTACACTAATGCCTCGATTCTCCAAGCCTGTAAGCTACTCGATCTGCTGATCTGCGTGGCTCCAGATGATTTCCAACTCCACGAGTGGCTATTTATCACGGATACTATTGACGCTGTGTACCGGTCATCTACCTACCAACCAGTCGCACTTGTCGATGAGCTCTCTGATGAACTCGGTGCTGGGAACAACCCAGGCTTCCAATCCTCTTCCGTGGTAAACCCAGTGGCAAATGGTTCCTCCCGACGACCACTGCTTGGACCGGGCGGCATCAATAACGATGTCAGCTTAGACAGAAAGGACGAGTTAGTGGCCAAGGTACTCCGACCCTTCTTTGGGCAGCTCAGTATCTTTGCGTTTGAGTCGACATACGCAATGGGTCGACTTGATAGGGAAGCTTGCATCTCTAGTTTACTGAAGGATATCTTTGATGAGAGGAGTATAGTAAGGGCGTTATAGAAGCAAAACTCGAACATGGGCGGTGGGAGGATGAAATTAATAGAGCCGGCATATTCTAGCGAGCTATTTTGCCTAAACTAATAATACTCCAAGGAGAAACACAGTCTTGCCAACATGTGTGTATGCGAGATCTCAAATTCATCACAGTAAAAATAAATACCATTATCGACCATGGCCCTCAAATGATGCGGTTCCATCTTTGCTACTCTTAGCTTCTGCCAGTTTCTTGTTTTAACTGTGCCTTCAGTATCCTTACCTCGACTCTATACAGCTGCTCCTGTAACATATATCGAGACTAGAAGCTCTTCTTGCTCAACTACTCTATTCCTGCATCAGCGCTGATCGTATCCCACGCTTTCCGGCTGACTCGTAGAAACACTTGTTTGTTCGATCTGCGCAGAGGCAGTATCCTTAATTTGACACACTGGTTGATCCAGCATCAAGGCTGAAGTCAGTGCCTCCTCTAAAGTGCCACTTAACACCCTCGCAACAACATTTTCGAACGCATCCCTCTCCATGACAGCGCCAAACTCCAGACACTTGGCCACACCGTTGAGCTCTCTCCCCAGCAGGCTCAGCCTCTCTAACAGCACAGTCTTGTCGTAGCGAGTCGCCAGCTCAAACCATGCCTGGACGGGCGTGAGCTCCATGTCGCCCGGGTTAAGACTCTGCGCGAGACCATGCAACGAGCTGAGCGATATTCGGGGTGAGCGCCACTCGAGCAAGACAGGGGGCACGTAGGGATCTTGTCCGAGAGCACGACGGTTGTGGCAGGATGATGCAGATGAGACTTGCTTGCGGCCGTCGAAGACATGGATGGGCGCATTGGCCATGCAGAGGGATGAGGCCATAAGGGTGTGTCCTTTGGCTTCATCGTTGGAAAGGTGAGCATGTGAGGGATAGTCGCCGAGCCAGAAGTGATCCCAGCAGATGTGTTCGAGGCTGTGAGATGTCAGTGAGTCTTTTGTGAGGTATCGTCGTACAGAGAAGACAGGAATTTCTTACGAGAGGATAAAGTTGACGGCCTTTTGTTCTTCTTCCGGGGTGAGATGAAGATCTACCGGTGGTGGATTTGTCGTGTTGTTGGTTAACTCGTTGGGTCGGATACTAAAGGCGGGAGTATCCATGGATTCATCCTTCTGTAGGGTGACGATGATATCGTCAAGGTTGACATCTGCAAACCTATCCCCTTCTTCCCCGAAACCCATCTCAAGATCCTCGGGCTTCGTGTCCAGACCTAATGCGTCATCAACCCAAGCATCATCGCCACCACGAACAACCTCCTTGGTGATTCTCGGACGGATGGAACACATGGTCTTGCACCTCGGCATTGCGATACCCCTATTCGTCAGTAGCGCTTTGATGGCTTCATTGTCTTTGACAAGTTGGTCTGATTCGAACTGGGTAAGGGCGATGAGCTCTCGAAAGTGCGTGATATCAAGCTCAAGCTGCTTTTGATACTCGGCCTTGCGCTGACGGTGCTGGATCTGGGCTCGTCTGACTTGAGTTCGCCGGAGCTTTGCCTTTTCGGTAGCTGTGAGAGACTTTCGTGGTTTCTGCGGTGATGTCTCGCTGGTGGTTTCTGGTGCTGAGGGTTGTTAGTTTTATTTCTGACGTCCAGACAGGACAAAGTCAAATATTTTGTATGAGTAGGTAGGCAGGTAGGTGTCTTAGCCTTGACAGAGATCGATCACAAGACTGACTACCAGTCACTCCACTTGGTGGGTAGGTATCTTATGGTAAAGAAGCAAGAATGTATAGAAGAATTTGAAGAACAAAGCCAAAAGCCAAAAGCCTCATGATAGTAAAGAAACTCATCTCACGATCAATACTTACACTCACTACTCACAACCTCACTTGTTCTACTCTTCCTCGCCCTCCGCTGCTGCGGTGTAACACACTCACTGCCCTCACATACGCTTCCCTTTTGCTTTGACTTTTTCAAGAAATCGGTAAATGATGGTTTTTTCTGATCTGCTGTATCTGTATTGGCCATGACGATGAAAATGCAGGGTCTTGTTGAAGTTGGTTAGTTAGTGACTGCCGAGATCGTCCCACTTAATGACTCTCTGATGCGCGGAAAGATTTAATATCGGCTACGGAATACGTATATCCGTTCCTTCTGATTTTGAACTAGGATCTGAAAAGAGTATAGCGTAGATAGAGCGAAATGAATAAAACATATCACGAATATCGGATACTGTAATAGACCATAGCGAATAAGAGAAAAAGAAGAGAAAAAGAAGAAGCAAAAGACAAAATGAAACAAAACAGAACAGAACAATATAAAATAAAATATAAAGGACCGTTTCAGCTGGTGTAAGACATGCATCTGCGGAGAGAGTCACGAGCCCCCGTATCGGAGATTTTTTTTGGGGGTATTACGAGGGGCTCTTTGGCTGTAAAACATTCATTGCCAGTCATGTCAAACAAAGCGTTAAAAAAGGACCGTTGTGAAGTGGCTGATGGAACTGTCTACGTCACGTATCCCCCAATGTCTTCCGCGGAGATTCCGAATTTGGTAAAAAGATTACAAAGCACTTATTTGTAACTTATAGCAGAATATCTTAAATAGAAACATTTATTCTCGGTTTGCTTTCTAGAAAAGGCATTCATACCACAACGCCAATATAGTCCTGGCAGCCATAAATCTGTTTCTAAATACCGATGTCTTTCAGGTATTGTCCAAAGCCTTTTTCGAGTCAAACCACGCAATATCCACCAACGCCTTGCTGAGTACACCCTTGAAATCACTGACACATAAACGTACACCACAAATCTATTCGTAGTTGTCGCCATCGCTGTCTGTCGCCGTCCCTTCTTCGATATCGTCCTCATCGAGGTCGTCGTCCAAGTCATCGCTATCGTCCTCGTCCTCGGCGTTCAGTCCCTGCACTGCCTTCCAGTGCACATAATCTTTCTCCAGCCACCGCTTACTGACCGGCAACTGATATGGGTCGAAAGGAAAGTAGGGGTCCAGCTGGTGGAAGCTTTCATCTTGCATCTCGTATCCGGCGTCTCGAAGAGCTCCTCCGGTTGAGTAGGTTGCAGAAAGGTACTGCGTCAAGCGAACACGTTTGTTGCTTTCCACCAACGGATAGACGTACATAAAGTTGAGACGATGAGATAGCTTGGCAAACTCTTCAACGATAACAGGCGCGCAGACCTTGAGAGGGTTGAGTTTGCCAAAGATTTGCACAGAAAGGTCCTTTCTGCATGTACCCATCCATTCCATCTCTTGACCGATGTATGATGCAGGGTCGTCAGGATCGACAAACTCGGGCGTCGACACAATCAGATCTTGCCAGCGGAAGCAAAAGATGTATAGCGTTGCCTGGACAAGGCTGTAGTAAGGGTGAAATCGCTTGAGATCTGGTCCTCGGCAGAGAGGCTCATACTTCTTGCGATACATGTCAAGATGGTGCAGAAGGAGTCCAAAGATACTACGGATAAGGCTGCCTGGTAGATGGGCTCCGCGGGCCACAAAACTGGCGAGATAAGCTGCGGCGGCCTGCCTAAGGACGTTCGGAGTGTTGCCTTGAAATGCAGTGGCGATAAGCTGACCGCAGAATGCATCGGTCAGCCGCTCGTGCATCTGTGCGAAGTGGAAGATGAGGAATTGTGTATGTCGTGATTTGTAAGTAGGCAGCACCATGTGATCGAACTCGCGGAGCAGGACAGTAAACATATCGAAGGCAGTGTCAGAGCCCGGATTGGTAAAGTGAGGTGTGTATTCGCGGAAGAGTGTGTCAAGGACAGCATCCATCTTTTCCACGCTTCCCTTGATCGACTTGATTCTAGCGGCATCTTCGTCGAAATCGGGATCGTCACTACCAACCGATTCTGTGTCGCTCTCGTCGTCATCGTCGTCGTCGTCTTCCCATGTATCTCCATTCGAGTGGCCGCGGAGGGCGTACATGACAGCGGCAGTCACATCATCGTCCATGTCTTCCAGGTCTACCTGCATCTGGGAATCGATTTTGACGACTCGGTTGAGAATAAGATCGAGTACCTCGTCGCGCAGTATGGGCACATATGTCTTGATTCGCAACAAATTATCGACGTAAGCCATGTGGACACGCATGGACTGATCGGGAAATGGGAACTTGGAACCAAGGAGACCCTCTAGCACTGGAACAGCGGATGGAAACATCTGGAGCATATACTGCAGGGTGCCGTGCAATCTGTCGCGCATGGTCTCGCGGCCGACCTCGGGAAAGTCTGGGACATTCCACACAAAAGATCGACTATCAGAGAATTTCTCCACCATCATCCCAAGAACAGGGGATAGGTAGGAACCCTGGGCGCTGACCAGAGCCGCCAAGAAATGGGTAAAGACCTTGACGAAATTGTCGTCGCGCCCAAGCCAGGAGCATTTCAAAATGGTTTTGACCAGGCCGTTGCAAGCCTTATCCTTGAGAATGGGAACACATCCAGTGAGGGCCATGACGTAGACCTGGAGCTCATGAGGCTTTAGGGTGTCGTCTTCCTCGCCGACAACAGGTGGGAGGTATCGCTGCTTATCGCTGGCAAAAAGTTCTTTGAGGGTATCATACTGGCCATCATTTCCTCGCAGGTGCTCCTCGAGAGCAGTCCTGACCTCTAACTTCACCTCGTCCATCGTTCTCCTTCCCACCTCGTACGTTACGTTTCGAATATCGTCAAACAGGACTTTGCGGCGTTTTTGGGGACTCTCGGGTGCGTCAACAGGATCGCTGGGCCCAGCATGCTCGGCCTTTCTCCTCCCCAGGATAGACACCGGCTTAAGGATGGAGCGGACAGGGGTCGAGCTCTTTGGAGCAGGACCAGAAAGGTTCCTGGTCGATGGAGTAAATGGTCGCATGAATGTAGCTTGTGTTGAAAGGCTAACAACCGGGTGTATTGCTCGCTGTGCGTTGCCGCTCGCCCTCGAAATGATGGCGTTTATCAGGCAACAGAGGGCTCGCTGTCTCGGTTCAAGGTATAATCATGGATTGAAGAATATGTTGAGATATCGACTGAGAAGAATCAGCAGTCATAATAATCATGTCTCATCAGCACAAGTGCTGGTCGATAAAATTTGAGGATAAGACGAGAGCCTTCCTCTGCCTAAAATAACAAAGGTGGCGATGGTGAAGGAAGATAGATCCTGGCCTTGGCCGCTGATGGACAACTTTTTCTTACAATTTGAAGGGTCCCATTTTTTGACGATTTTAGGTGGAGCTACACACGTGCCACCACCTGATCCGGACTGGGCTTTGTTTTTCGTTTAGTTATTGTCCCCCTCCACACTCACGTCACTGGACAATGAAATTCAACCTCATTTCTAAGCTACAATAGCATCTCATCTAATTATGAGATCAATTGGCGCCAGATCTCAATGGCGCATAAATTTTACCCGCTTAAACTAATCGCGTGAGAATTCACATAACTACATAGTAAGATCATTACCAAAACGATGCCATCTCAAACGACAGACTACAGTGCAGGTATTTGTTCAATAAAATCTACCCGAAAAGGTAGAACTAAATCATCCCAAGACTCGATACATATCCGTTGCTCTGCATCTTGGAGTCCCACACTCAACTGTCTGAATAATAAACGCGTCAACCTGGGACTGCTCCCGGGTCTGCACGCAAAGCAAAAGGCACCATCGGGAACTCTATCCCACAAAACACCACCAATATTTGATATCTCTTGCAGAATCCCATTTCCATTCCTCCTCATACAATGTACACTCGTACCCATTTTCCATAGGCGGGCTATTCCTTCCGCGACCTCCCGCAATTATACACACATCGATATGGTTCCATCGTGTCTCGGCATATACGATCCTCCAGTGTTTTGAGCGGCGTTTGCTGGCTGTCTTTCTCGATTTCGGTTAGTAGCCTTCTCCGGCGCCGTTGTGGCCGGGCTGCGCTCCGTAGATGTAGTTAGCTTCGGGGCCGCCCTCGACGTTGTTGCCTTCTTGTCCGAAATCGCCAACAGCGCCGGCCTCGGCTTTAGCATCCCCCATCATAGCACCCGGCTGCCAAGGGGTGTTCTCCATGACCCTGTCTCGGTTGGACTGATTCTGTTGCTATTGTTGGCGCGGGTAAGTATATCGACGAGCTGTAACACATTCACATCAACTCACTTCACGGTACTTGCTGAGATAGACCTTGAGAGCCTCTGCATAATTCTCAAATCCCAGGGATGTCATGGCGAACAGAATGTCTTCACCATTGACTGTCTTGCGTTTTTCTTGCTGGCATTTCTCCGACGCTGTGTAAGTCCAAACGGTCAGCATGCTGCAGAGGAGAGACATGACTCGGATATTGGAGTCTCAGCAGACAGGGTAAGAAACCACGACTCACCCTCGCTAGTTATGAACGAGATGAACTCGCTCACGCATTCTTGCATACATTCCTTGGCCTCCTTTGCGATTTTGGCATTTTCGGGTAGCGCATTCTTCATGATTCGAGCGACTGGAGCAAAGTTGCGAATGTTAGCATCAAGCTCATCAGCTCTGCCAGCCTTTGAAGCGCGAGGCGCTTTGGGCGACTTTGAGGACGAATCGCAAGACATGAGACGGATCCAGATCTGCACGGCTGGCGGGCTGAGGCGTCAAACAGCTCGCGCAGAAAGGGACGAGCAAATCATATCGAGAACCATATGGCTATAGATGACTTACCATTGGCTATAGGCAACCATCGATCCTGCTCCTTTACACCCTCGAACTCGTATCCCGCAGTGTTTGCGGACTGTGGGTCTTGTTGCTCATTCATTTGTGCTTCGTCCTCGGGTGACGGTGCACCTTGGTCAACCTCCTTGGGAGGGGATTGGGGGGAATCCGACATATTTGGCTACCTGCAGCGGCTGCTAGCGTCCTTTGTCAAAGGGAATTTCGGGCTCGCACAGCTAGGCCTTGCGATGATGTGTCCCCAGGCCACGTCGCAGACGGTAAGGCTTGCAAGCGTCAGGGTGTGCGATAGAGGTAGAGGGGTCTTGTTTCTGCAGTGCTGCGTCAAGTCAATCCTGAGTACCGAAGAAGCTTCCTAGTCGCTCATGCAGGCGATCCCTGGCCCGGGATCTTGGGGCTATGACGCTGGTCGCTTAGGGTCCTTGGGGGTGTGTGCGTGAAAGTTGAGGAGTGGTTGTTGTGAATAGTGGGATGCGGACTTGGAAGAGGCAAGGTAAGGTAGGTAGGTAGGTAGGTAAGGTGAGGTGAGGTGAGGTAACTAAGATATGGAGCGGAGCGGAGCGGGACCTGGAGCAGGAGGGGGGTGGGCGATTCAGTACAAAAGCTAAGTAGAGAAAAGTGAAAGGCGGGGACCAAGACTTCAAGGTCCAAAGAAGGAAGGGTTTGAAAGAGTGACAAGTTTAGAAGAAGAAAAAAAGCAGACGGAAGCCGTGATCTGGCGAGCGACAATGGTACGTACAAGTGCCTGACAGGCATAGGTCAAGGTAAAATAAGCTAAAGTCGCGCGAGGTTTCGCGACGAGTGCTTGCAGCTGTCGTAGGGCAAAGACGGCTGACAGATACAGATTGAGGGTCAAGGCCGACGCGCAAAGGCAAGGGTCCTGTAACACACGCGTTGGAAGTTAAGGATACGCGCAGTAGTAGGTGAATTACGCGCAGGACGCAGGACAATGGAGTTTGTATGTAGTGACGTCGTCCCGAGACGGGAGGGTTCCAGAGTCAACGGGACGGAGCGGCGCAGGTTCGGGTCGTGATTTAGCTGACGGCCAGCGGCGAACTGCACCGGACTGCGTAGGGGTTTACCGGGTATGTTACGGAGCTTCAAAGATGGGTTACACGAGGGCCGCAAGCGTCTCGTTCGCCAATGCCAATGCCAGCTGAGAGCCGCGGGGTTTGCCAAATCGCGTCAGTGGGCGCGGGCGATAGACGGGTACCAGACAGAAGAGGCCAGGGCGGGCGTGCGTTAGGGTGATCGATGAGGATGAGGGCTGCTTGTTGCTTGCTCTGGGGTTCGCCAACAGGGGAAGGATAACGTTAGAGGCTGTGAGGAAGACGACCGGTTGGAAGCGAGGCTAAGAGGTCGGATGTGAGTTGTTGAGTGAGCGAGTGGTGAGCGAGAGGGTGTCTGAGCTGTTCGCTTGTGGTCGCAGTGAGGTGCATGTGGAGTGCAGAAACAGGCGTGGGGTTGGTTCTCTTGTCAAGGTAGGTAGAAAAAAGATACTTGCAAGATGGATGGATCAAGCAAAAATGGCATTAAAGACAAAGGACGAGGCTCAATGTGCGGTCAAGACGCGATCCAATGCGAGCCGATGACTGAAAAGGTTTAAGTTGGTAAGATGGGAAACTGACTGAGGTTGGATGTTTCGTTTCTAGGTTTGGATAGCTACCTACCTAGCTACCTAATTCCTAGCATACCAACAACAACAACAACAACAACAAACACCAACCTCCTATCCGTTCTCCAAGGCCCAGCCTAGATAGGTACCTACCTACCTGCAGTACCTATTGTACCTAGGTAGGTAGCTAAGGTACCTAGGCACATAGTGACTGAGGTAGCTGGGAGCCTAAGGCGCTCCCCTCCACCCCAAACTAAAATCAGCGGTGTCCCGACCCCTGTTGCTATGCACAGGACATCGAGTTATCGATAACACTCCGCTTTTGCTAGCCTCATTGCAGACAGCTCTGTACTGCACCTTTTATAGCATCTATGGTCATCATGCATCTTGGTTTGAATGTCTTGAGGAGAAGGGCCATGGGTGTCTTGAACATAAATAAGCTTCATGGTGTGTTCTTCTTGATTATGGAATCTCATAACGTTGCAACATATTCTGCTATAATAGTTGAGTAACCCATATTTATCTCTCTCTATCTACCTACATAGGCATAGGTAGGTACCTTATTTTACAAAGTACTCAATCAGCTGTTTGCTCGAACAGCGTATACTGTCCAACTACCACCTCAACCATCCCACTCTCCCAAGCAAGGAACACCACTTGATTGATGGATCTCGTTCCTTGATTCTCTCAGCCGCTAAGTCAAAGCCCTGGACTAGGTTGGACTCGTTGCTGCAAACACTCCCCACGGCCACGGGTATACACGACCATGGCTCAGGCGGTGTGCCGCAAACTCTTTTTACGTTCCGGGGGACCATCGTACGAAGGAACCTGTGTTTCCAGTAATACTGTGCTGGCCGAGAAAACGTGTGCCGGGTAATACTAGGGCTGCTATAGAGGCCTTTTGCCTGTAACGAGGCCTTCTACAATATCAGGATATGTCTACATGCAAAACTCTGCAGACGCTGCCCCATCTACGATCTGGCATTGGATGCCTCCTCAAAATGACGTTCAGGCACCTTCAGGCACCTTCAAGAACTTGACCGGTTATGATCGAGTCCACCTGGGCGGTACTAAGAGGGTGGGCGACCTTGATTCCCTATTTGCCAATGACATATTTATCAAGCCACCCGTCAAAAGTCTCATTCGTCTTTATCAGAAGGGACAGGTGATAGCCCTGGCCTAGGCTCTTGCATCCGTATCGTCCGGTTGGGCCGAATCCTTTCTGGGCCTCATTTACACCTTACAGCCTGTGAGCTCCCGCAAAGATTGCCTCATAAGCAAGCCAACAGCCGAGCCATGGGCCAACAACCCGTTTGGATAACTGCAGTCCAATCAACAGTTTAACCTCTTTCACAACGGTCCAGTTTAGACAGTACAGACATGTAAGGGCCCGGCAAGTTGGGACCAGTCTCATTTCCAGTTGCGATTTGATCTTACCAATGATGTAGCGGATCGTTGAGAACGCCATTTCCTACAACCTCAGAGGACCTAAAGAGCCAATCCATTCCAGGTAGTTCATTATTTTCAGCTCTCACTAGAATCAGCAAATCCTCAACAATCATGTGCTGTGACGTTTAGGACTTATATAATAATAGTAATAATCCTAGACGCTCCTACTTACCCAATTGTGAGGCGTTCCCATGGTCGGAACCCAATGCATCCATCCAAAGATCAAACGCTCCAAATTAAGACTTTGTTCGACTCAGCTAAGCCACTACAATCGGGACTTTTACTTTGGTTGCTGCTCTCGGAATGACTGACCGCCGAGGAAGTAGGTTAGGGTTAATGCTGACTTGTACTAGGGGTGGTATAACTGACCTCACCTTATCCTCTGCCTGAAGCCATTCCCGAAGCCCTCCCTCGAGAAGGCGTCCCGCATAATCACAACAGCTGTGCCGCATTTGAAGGGGGGACGTGGGCGCAGCAACAGCTAGTCAGATGGATAGTCGTGTTAATAGCCGATGTGTTGCCTGAATGAACAGACCCCCCGCATGATAATAGTGCCAATAATGGTGGAGAGAAGTGGGAGTAAAGGCAACGAACGACTGATGACTTGCAGCTTTGGCTACCAGTATGCTGTCATCACTAGTCCCTGTAGCCCAGTCTTTGAGTTCTCGGTCAAGACTGGCCATACAGACAGACAACTCAACCAGGCATCACACACGGCTAGATGGAACAACCGTTGTATTGTCTGCAGTATCGTTGGTCCTCCAGCTCTTACGCAAGTCGCCTCAAGATGCACATATCTTCGTCCTGAGGCATTACTCGTAGAAATAACTTTAACACATCGAGTTAATACTATTGTGCCGCAGCAGTCTTATTCTCTCCTCGAACCTAGCAGTGGATCGAGAAACTCACTCAAGCTTTACTCTAATACACCAGTCCAGCATATGTGTATATATGCAACCGGTGGGCAAGGCTCGTTAATCGGGGCCTTTTGGGCCATTCAAACATATTCCCACCCCTTAAATCTCGCATGATATTGCAATGCATTGTGTCTTCTGTGTCGTACATTTCAAAAAAAAAAAAAAAACCCCAGTTCAGGGTTTCGAGTTTCAGTGGCTTTAATGCCGTTGGACATAGAGACGTTGTTGCCGCCATAACCCCACAACGCTCAGCAAATGTACAGCGCACCATCTTTTCTTCTCACTCTCATTGCGTTGCTTCTTCAGCCTGAAAGGCAGATGTGTTGTAGTAAGCAATCAAGGGTCAAGCCCGTCATGTCCCGTGGTTCTAAGACCGGGAGGTTCGGGTTAGAAAATACCAAGGGGGTGCCTATTAGAGTGAAGGCTATCAAAGTGAAGGTGCTGTATCCAACATCCTTCATAGACAATGAGACGAAGGTCAGGTCGCTATCTTTTGTAAGGGAGGAAAATTCTTTAGTTTATTTTGTCCTCATGATCTCATTATTGCTGTACAACCTGCACATTGTTCTTTTTCTGCGAGCCATATGTCAGTATTTAACATTGATCAACATAGGATAACGCTGAAAGTTAAGCTTACCTTCCACTTTTCAAGATCGTCCTGTTTGATCTTGTACTGCTTCACAAGATCATCCAGCACCTTGCGGAGTCCTTCTTGGTTGGTCTTGAGAGCTGGTACTATATCCTTGACGGTCCTCTCGACAAGTACTCCGTTGATGAGACGGAAGCACTTCCTATCTTCAGAAAGAGGCTCAAGAGTTTCCAAAACAAGCCTGGCCAAGATCGAATTAGAATAAGCGGTGAAAGCCAACCGACCAGCGGTGAGATGCTTGAGGGTGGCATGGTGAGGGATGAGTTTAACCACACCGACGTCATGCCGTCACTCTTGGGAGGGTGGTAAAAGGTGGACTGTAGATAGTGTTAGAGACGGGGGTACTTACTTGTGCTCCTCAGCTTCTTGCTCGATATCACCAATTCTCTGGGCTATTTGCTGAAGGGTATTCTTGTAGTTGGAGTAGGTGGCCTGAAGATCTGCGAGAGAGTTTAGAGTGAGTGAGGAGTTAAGAGATGCCGTGAGAGTGGGAGAAGAACTAACCCTGCTGCTTCTTAGCAGGAACCTGAGCTGCCGAAGACATAATTGAGGTGGTTGGAGGGCTTTGAGCCGTAACTATGTTGTCTTGTGGTGCTGAATATCAGGAGTTGATAACTATCA
This sequence comes from Fusarium sp. NRRL 66182, assembly GCA_013266265.1. NCBI lineage: Eukaryota > Fungi > Ascomycota > Sordariomycetes > Hypocreales > Nectriaceae > Fusarium > Fusarium sp. NRRL 66182. Next base: position 37,428 of record JABFAK010000431.1, read on the forward strand.
CGTCTCAGGTGGAAATAGACGACGTGAATAGGTTAGACGCCCCTCCAAAAACACTGAACTCCATCAAACGTTCCCACTTGGTCCGTGCGCTCCCATCAATCTTCAATCCCTCTCAGCCTGTGGCGATCATTAGATTTCTTTTTCAGGGTTCAATCTGTAATTACTTACTCAGAAACAATCTCGACAAGACCATGCATCCTCATCTTCATACAAAGAACGCTCTGGGTACTATCAATCTCTTGCTTATAATTCGACAATCGCTAACCCCTCAATTCCAGCGTGCGAAGAGGTCATCGCCGCCCTCGAAGAGTGCCACAACCAGGGCTTCATGCACAAGGCTGTCGGCAGCTGCAACAATGCCAAGGAGCGCGTCAACGCTTGCCTAAAGGCAGAACGAGCAAAGATGCAGGCCGAGAACCGAAACGCTGCCAGAGCCAAGCGCGACAAGATCAAAGAGCAACAGCGCGAGCTAGGTCTGTAACTCGGAGATGCCACGAACCTTCACGATGCGATGCCAATGATTCCGAATTTGACGATAATTCCACGGATGATTGGGTCTCTTTTTCGAGTTGTGTACTATAAATACCTGGATTGGCGTTATGGGTAATCGATCGCACGAGGCGGCGAATGGAAGCGAACTATATAATCGACAATGACAATGTACAATTACCAATCACCATGATACGATCCCCTTCATCATCATTGAATCGCATGCTCGGATTCGGTCGCCTGAATGTGCCGACATTGCTATAGAGCGCCAGTCATAATACCGCGAAGCTACTGGCCATTTGTAAGGTGTGGTTTTGATTGAGACGATCACTATAGAATCAAAAGGGAAGGCTGGTTCAACGGGAGGGAATGTGCTTGGACCGTCAGTAGATTCCAATATTTAACTGGAAGATATAGAGACGGACATGGCAGGGCTAGAGAGAGGCAGATCAGAAGATCTAGAAGTGACCCCGGGTAGAAGGAAGCTCTCCGCAGAGATTGAAAAGGTAGGGCTAGCGCTGGGGATGTCGATAGAACTCGCTTTCGATGTACTAAAACACTGAGAGCACTTGCAGAGCCAGGTACACCCCCCACTGTAAGAGCGCAAATAATCTTTGTCCTCGAGGCCCTCATGCTTCTATAATGCGTCGACTTATGGTTTATAGCTGGGTTCAACAGGAATGACAAATCGGCTGGACAACCACGACTTATATATATATACGGTTCAAGGAAGCCCAGCTAAGGGACCAACCATGTCAGTTATCTAACAAGTATGAAACTACCCACCGTGCCCTTGAATGGCGAGTTATCATTCACTTTAAGAGTTTTAAGTCAGATATCACTGTGTTCAAGTGCGGCTTAACCCAAGACCACCTAGTGTTCTTTGCCTGGCCAAGAGTTACACACATCTACGATGCTGCTAAGTTTGTTTAGACATTTATAGCAGCCTCTTCTCACGTCACGCTCAAGGAAGGCCATCTGGGCCCAGTTGATTAGCTTCTTACGCGAGAGGACGCAGGCATCTCATATTCTTATTAACAGATCTTCAGCCAGTGGCTTGATCCATCAGAGTCGTGTAAAGAGTACAAAATCGCGACTGAATAGCACACCCATTTCCAAGTTATTCAGATGGCTCGGTTAAACCCTTCTTCGAAGAGCAGTTCCAAAAGTAAAGAGACCAAATGCTGAGATGATACTGAGAAGAATTGGGACTGGCTTCCTCAAACGCAGAGCTCGGGGAAAGGCTGACCCTCCCAGAATGACTGAGGCGAGCAGGCCGAGCTCAACACCATAAGGTTGCTCGTTTTGAATACGGTAGCCCCCAAGTGCATCTACAAGCAAAACGTCAGTGGACTAGCTACAATAGCATAAGGGGGGGTCAGGCTCAACATACAGAGAAATCCCACAGCACAGCCAGCAACAATAGAAGGGACAGATCCTGTGCGGGCATATCCCATGATGCCGCCGCCTGCCGTCACGGCGCCCAGAATATAGGCGGGAATCTCAAGGTCGTGGTAGTTGGGAGAGGCCTATGACTAGTGAGTTTGTATCGTAATGGGTGCTTTTGGGGCGAAAACTAACCATTGTATCTGAATATTGTTTAATTGTATCTTGATTTAATTGTTTTTGTAATATTCAAGTGATGAAATAATTGTCTAACAAGCCCAGCTCGGAGCTCGGTAATCATACATTGACGACATATCAGGGGTACGTAAGTCCTTAGCGCAGAGCCCCGGATTTTGGTGCATACACCTTAACCAATCACATATCGATCCACTTTAGAGCTTCGTGTCCAGTCTGGGAGCTCTGGGTTCACCTCACCATTGAATTAAACCACCAACACTAAGAATCAGCCATCACCACATTTCCACGACAGCAACAGAATTACGTACTACGCGTCGACTGATTAGTCCGACTAAATCCTTCGATCGGCAACATGGCGCCTAAGAAAAACGCTCGCGACACCAACCCCTCGGCTGCTGCCACCACGCAGGCCAGCACCACTGCTGCTGGTACCGTCCCTCCTCAACCGGCTAAGCCTATCACCCTCAAGGCTGCTGCTCCCAAGCTGAACGAAGTCAAGTGGGACAAGGCACTTCAGGACCTGTTCAACTACTATCACAAACATACTCCTCAGCGTATCAAGCTGATTGATGCCTTTATGGTATTCCTGGTCGTCGTGGGAGTTATCCAGTTCCTCCACTGTATCCTTGCTGGCAGCTTCGTACGTATCACATCGACGGACTGTATAGAATTGGGCGCTAATCAAACATACAGCCTTTCAACGCTTTTCTCTCTGGTTTCTGCGCTACAGTTGGACAGTTTGTCCTGACGGGTATGTTGTGCTGGCTGATGGTTTTGACAGTATGAGGACTGACGAGATACTCAGGTTCGCTGCGAGTTCAAACGAACGAGGCCACCAAGACCGATTGTCCCACTGTATCTCCCGAGAGGTTCGTCCAGTCGTCAATCCCGCTCAAGATACAATCACTAACAATATGTAGAGCATTCGCCGACTATGTCGTCTGTAGCTTGATCCTGCATTTCTTCGCCATCAACTTCATTAACTAGATATATCAAGACAGAGACCATCGCCTTGGTAGAATAGGAAACTCCTGGAGGGATTTGTCGGGCCCGTCAGGCAGTGTACAATACGAGACGACATTTCACGAAATGTTTTTTTTTTTTAAAAAAAAAAAGGTTGACAGTGAGAAATAGAACCATCATTAACAAGGGGGAATCATTAACACATGCTATTTCGCCCATCGACTCATTCCGCTTCGCCACCACTAGTCTGGGCCTCTGGCTTGGGTGAGTCCCTAGGAGGACCGCCTACTTTTGGCGGAGGAGGCGCTGGTGAACTCCTGGCCGCCGGCGCATTGTCCACAGCCCTGCTCTTCTCTTCCTCCTCCTTGAAATAGTCATCCATCAGCCGATTGGGGCTGTGACCGTGACGCTCCTTTTTCTTGCCGCTTCCCCTTGGTGGCGCGCTTGCTGTAGCGGTATCAATCATCTGTGCGGGCACCAGGAAGTCTCCTGAGGGGGGAGGGGGGGTCTCTGTGGTCGCCAAAGTAGGCATAAAAGCATCCTGTGCCTTCTCGTTGGTGGCTCCATCGAACATGGTCTCGCCAGGGGCATCAACAGGCTCGCTCAGCGGAGGAGGTATCCGATGAAGAGCACCGTATCCGAGCACGCAGCCTATGGCGCCCTGGCCTCCCCAGTCCCGGCTGGGCTGTATTGTGACTTCTCTGGTGACGTTGTACTCATTGTTGTAGACCCAGATACGCATAGGCCGTCCGATAAAGTCCTCAACGAGCTCGCCCAGGCCTCCCTCGCCGTATAGCGCACCCTCGGGGCTGCCGAGGATGTAGTCACTGTAAGGCAGAAGACCGGCGACATCGGCGGGGGAGTTTGCGGGGACGTCGAGGACATGCCAGATGTTGGCAGCAAGAGCAAGAGGAGCGTATTGAAGGGAGAGGCCGAGGGACGCGGTATCTGGCGCAACGGGGGCATGGATTTCCCTAGTTCTTTGGCCCTGTGGGATTGTCAATTGGCCGTTCATATAGACAGTAGAGAAGCTCTTTACCTTTGCGTTCCATAGTCCCAGAGTGACTGTACTGCCAGCACAGTTCCTCACTTCCTGGCTAAACAGGGCAGGCTCAGGGTCTTCCTATAGCAGTGGTCAGCGATAAGGTGATTGGGGTAACTACGAGGTGACGGTTCGTACAATAGGCCTGCCATTAATTCCAACAATAAAATCAAACCAGGGCTCGATAGCGAGGTCCAAGTTGGTGTTGCGCAACACCTGGAAGCCGAATGAGCCCCGTTCTTGTTGCCTCTGCTGCTGAACGTCGCCGTCCAAGCGCGAGATGAAGCGGTTCAGCGCATTGAACATGGCTAACGCGGTATGTGTGCAATTTTAATATGCGTGCGTTATCGTGGTAATTTCAGAGTACAGGTGAAAGCTGTTGGGTTGGATCTTGGGTTGGATGGATAAGCTACGTAGGTACGTATTGAGCAAGCTGTCACCATCGTTGGCAGCCTTGCAGCTCTGGCGCCCTTGCCAAGACCGCTAGTCCTTAAGTAGAGTTGCACCGTGGGGGAGGGGAGCTTGATTACAGCCTCGTCCTGAGTTTGACCTTTCCAACTCTCGAGCTTCCTTAGCATTGACTGGGTTTCTAAACTATACACCCTATGGCTAGTAATCAATTCCATTCTTATATATACTTGACTTCATAGGCGAACATATGGGCAGCATAGGGATAGATATGTCTCAATATTCGATGCAACCGGCTGAGGAGTTGCCTCTAACAGACGAATGCCATCACTACCAGGGGAAACACGAAGTATCATGGGATATTCAAAAGTAAGTCGCTTCATTGATGCTTCGTATTAAAGCCAGGGCTAACATCCATTAGATATTTTGCACAACGCTATTCAATCTTCTCCCTCTACGACTATGGGGTTTACATGACGGACGATGCGTGGTTCGGTGTTACGCCTGAGCCTATAGCAAAGTGAATTATTGACCTTGAGCACTTGATTATCAGTAAACTAACTCCTCTCTTAGTCAGGTCGCTCATGACATGTACGGTACTGATGAAAAAAAGCACATTCTCATTGATGTCTTTGCTGGCGCAGGTGGCAACACCATTGCCTTCACCCTCTCAGAGCGCTGGAGTCGTGTCATCTCTATTGAGCGTGATCCGTCAACGCTCGCATGCGCTCAGAATAACTCCAAAGTTTATGGAGTTGAGCCTGGATTAATTACATGGGTCCTTGGCGACAGCTTTGAATATCTCGATAAGCTATTCAACCGTCCAGAAGAGCTACATCCAGATCTCAGAGTGAATCTAGACGAGACCGTCTTGTTCGCAAGTCCACCTTGGGGAGGTCCTGGATACCGCACTGACGAGGTTTTCAACCTGTACAACATGCAGCCGTATAATCTGGGCGACTTGCATGCTGCGTACAGGAGGCTAGATCACGCCCTGTTCCTACCACGGACAAGCGACATTCGGCAGATTGCGAAGTTGGCACCTGCTGATCGAAAAGTTGAAGTTGTGCAGTACTGTATGGAGGGTGCCAGTAAGGCCATGGTGGCTTACTTGCCGGGCAGTCATTCGACAAGGGCGCACGAATAAATAATACCCGATTAGAGCGGATATTTCATATATACTATCGGTGAGCTGGAATTATCCATCGAATATGCAGAGAGTCAGATCCCAATAAAGATTCTCTTAAGCTCAACCTGACGTGGGGATACCTTCAGTTGAGACTATCCTTGCTCATTAACATTAAAATTTCCGGGTCTGCTGATAGGGCTCGGATGATGTATAGCGTTATTTCAGGCAAAAGTTTTGCAAGGTTTTTCCTGCATAGATATTTGATACATAGATATTTCATACATTAGTTACTTGAAAATAAATCGCTGTTTTCTCGGGAGCGTGTGATGCGAAAAACTGTCTTACGAGAGAGATCAATCAACGACTTACACCTTTCAGGAAGCGTAGGTCAAGAAATGGACCTTGTCTTTGATATAATTCTTCTTTCCTCGCTCAGTCTCCATAGTTTACCATCATTCAGTGCGTGTATCCTGTCACAGTCTATCACGAGAAAATAACACTGTGTCGTGAATGGTTGAATTTGACTTGGTCAAAAACTTGGTAGCAACCCCATCCGCACGCAGGATTTTCGCCTCAGCTTAACCCCTTTACAACTTTTGTCTACAGTACAAAAGAGTGTTTGTAAATAATGGCAAAGGACAAGAAGAAGAATTCGGACGCCAAAAAGGCCAAAAAGGTGCCGTCATATCCCATATTCGTACTACACATTCATTGCCCCTCCATAAATTACCCCCTCCATCATGAGACGATGAATATTGGGCTAATGACCATGATCAGGCTGAGAAGGCGGCCAAGCAGGCCAACAAGGGGGAGAAGAAGGCTAAGAACAAGGCTTCCAAGGTTGAAGGCAGCGATGCCGAAGACGTTGATCTGGACGAGGTGCTAGAGGAGTATCGACGACAACAGGAACAGTTCCTAAAGATCACAGAGACTGTATGTGATGCGCCGCCAAGAGCTCGAGCTGCATCTACTTTTATGGCATCCCCCCACGACAGTAATAGCTTGCTATTGTTTGGTGGTGAATACTTTAACGGGTCCCTTGCTCAGTTCTACAACGATCTCAATGTATACAACGTCAACCGCGATGAGTGGCGCTGTGTCACTTCTCCCAACGCTCCGCTACCGCGGTCTGGTCATGCATGGACCAGAGCTGGAAACCCCAATCACGTCTATCTCTTTGGTGGAGAGTTTTCTTCGCCAAAGCAGGGTACCTTTCACCATTACTCGGACTTCTGGAGGCTGGAACCGGCCTCGAGGGAATGGACAAAGATCGAGTTCAAGGGCAAGGACAAGAGCCCCTCTGCACGAAGTGGTCATCGAATGACCTACTGGAAGCAGTACATCATCCTCTTTGGTGGCTTCCAGGATACCTCAAATCAAACAAAGTATTTGTCAGACCTGTGGATCTTTGACACTGTCAACTTTGTATGGCACTCCCCTCAGCTACCTCCGGCACAGCTTAAGCCAGACGCCCGCTCCTCGTTTACGTTACTGCCCCACGAGCATGGTGCAGTTCTTTATGGAGGTTATTCGCGTGTCAAGGCTACGGTGAATGTCAAGCAAAAAGGCAACAAGGGGCCGACCCAAGCCCAGCGAAATGTCCTTATTCCCAAGGTCCATGAGGATTGCTTCTACCTTAGAATCACCCAGCCTCCCACTGATGCTAGCCCAAACACACCTCCCAATGTGCGCTGGGAGAAACGAAAGAAGCCTGCCAATGCTCCCAACCCCACACGTGCCGGTGCAACCATGGCATGGCACAAGGGGCGTGGTATTCTCTTTGGAGGAGTCCATGATGTTGAAGCAAGTGAGGAAGGCATGGACAGCGAGTTCTTTAACCAGCTGTTTGCTTGGAACATTGAGCGAAATCGATTCATGCCTTTGGGTCTAAGGAAGCCTCGCCAGCAGAAGAAGTCTGCTGTCGAACCCCGAGGTGGGCGCCGTGGTCGAGCTCAAGCCAATGAAGACGAATTGCTGAGACAGCTTGCTGCTCTTGAAACTGGTGCTTCTCTCGAGGACACCGATGGTATTGAGCTTGCCAAGAAGGAAGAGGAGGAGCAGGACGATGAAAAGCCAGCGAGGGAGATGCCAGTGACAATGGAGCCTCCGCATGTTAGGTTCAATGCCCAACTGGCCATTCAAGACGACGTTCTTTACATTTACGGGGGCACTTTCGAAAAGGGTGATCGAGAATTTACCTTTGACGACATGTATGCCATTGACCTTGGAAAGCTGGATGGTTGTAAGGAGATATTCACTCGACCTGTCGAGGACTGGATCGTGAGTAATAACTGTTCTAGTGCTGAAAACGGATGAGCTGATTGTGATTGCAGGAGTCTGAAGATGAGGACGACGACGAGGACGACGAGGACGACGAGGACGAGGACGATGAGGACGATGAGGAGGAAGAGGAGGAGGAAGCGAACCAGCAGATTTACACGCCAAGCAAGCGAAAGAAGAAGCAAGACGAGGCTTCAGAGGCTTCTTCAGAGCCATCAGCGCCATCAGAAGAGGACGATACAGAGACAATAGCCACCTCTGTAGATGATGGGCTCCCCCATCCTAGAGTAAGGTTCCCCTATCCTCACATATATCAAGAAAACACCCCACTGACGACGCAAACACAGCCATTCGAGAGCCGCCGAGAATTCTTTGTCCGCACATCAAACGAGTGGCAGGAGGTCCTCATGACAAGTCTCCGGTGGAAGAACATCCAACCTGAGACGCTGGCCATCAAGGAGATCAAGGCCAAGGCTTTTGAGCTCAGTGAGGAGAAGTGGTGGGATTGCCGCGAGGAGATTGTTGCCCTCGAGGAGGAGCAGGAAGCCGCTGGAATTCAAGAAGTAGTCAGCCTTGCAGAAAGGGGCGACGCTGCTGCTGGTGGCGGTGGGAGAAGGAGGTGAAAGATATAGTATAGTAAGTAGCTGCTATGTAGGTATTTTCGAATACTAGAGCACAAGTTGAATATGATGTCTGAATCTTCAACACTATTGACTCATGTAGACTCTCACAACTACTGGCCAACATCTTTCTCCAAGTCACCACTCAACTCCACCGCACATGATGCCAACTAATGTCTTTTCTTCATCTCATTCATCTCTCATCACGTCATCAAAGCGGCTCCTCGACAACACCACAGGGCGAATATCCCGCCTTCTTGCCTCGCGTCCACAAAACAAGCGCCGCAGCTCGTTCGACGAGTCAGTTTGGAGACGCAGCCATGGGCGGGTACGAGACGCCGCCTACATCGACCTTGGGCTCACACTCGCAGCGCTCAGCCTCGGGGACGCTGTCGAGGACGGACTGGATATGGCTGCCGCAACCCCACCAGGAAGCCTTTTCTATCAAGAGTTTAGTAGATGCGACGAGTGGAGATGGACGAGACGTACTGCAAGTTCCGCAAACGGCCTTTTTGCACATTATGGTGGATGAGGTCAAAAGTCTCGGGGTTGATGAGGAGTTGTCTGATGTTTAACTAGGTAGGTAGGTAGTTGTGTGAGATGTGAAGGATGTTCTATCCGGCTCGTCGGAGTCACAAGTGGAGTTGTCTACCTAGTTGAGGATAAGTTGACTAACGTTAGTAGATGCATTCCAGTTCCAGCAACTCCGGGCAAGGCGATAGCTAAGCCAAAGCCACTGATTCGTCGCCGAGATGGGAGTAGGGACTAGAAGTAAGCACATTCCTGCGTAGGTGAGTAACAAGATGATTGATAATGAAGTAATGGAATCATAAGCTGGGTATATTTCAGGCTAAAGGAGGCCAGAAATGCCTAAATTACTTGAATATCTTGATTACCTATATCATATATTCCTGCCTAAACTTAGGTGCCCGTATATCTCCATAATGCTAATCCTTGGCTCATGGTGTCACTCATTATATAAACACCCAAGATACTATCAACGCTATACAAGACATTATCGAATCATCGTATACAGCCAGATAATCATACTCCCAGCGCATGTCAGCACACTACTCACCTTTCATTGACTAGAACTGACTCCATCATCCACGCCTTCAAAGCTCCACACTGCTATCCTCCCTATCCCGTAGCTTATTCATGATAACAGTCTCGCTCTCAACAATAGACCGTATCAAGTTCAATGTCAGATCCCTTCCCAGCTCAACGCTCTGTTCTGATGCATCGGCTGGTACGTGGAGGAACAACGTCTTTCTCGGTCGCTGTCGCTTCCACAGCTCGGCAAGGCTCGAGTAGTAGATGAAGTCGCATAGGTAACGCCCGGCGTCTTCAGATATGCGTAGATCCGCGTCCTAATTGCGATCGCACATCAGTGTCATACTCGGGAATCTGGTAGTGAGTCTTCAAACTCACCGAGCTGTGTCCCTGCCACAGTGTAAGCACATCATCAAGCGCCAGCTCAGTCTCCATCTCCTCTGGCAGCCCTCGCCACGGCCAGTCACTCCCTGGCTTGCGCTCCTCCTCCTCATCAAGCTTCTCGCCATCAACATCCGGGTGCTTGTATCCGTCGCGGTGGCCTCTCCTCTCGATGGAGTAGAACGGCCTTGGACCAGCCATGCCAATATGAATAACCACATCAATCCGCTCCCTCTCGTAAAAAGTCGGTACCAGTTCTCTCACGGCTCGGTAGTTGACCCGTATAGGCTCTGGGTGCACCAGGATGCGTACTTTCGGCAGTACAGCGGTCGCATGTCTCGAGTTGGGATCCTTGGCTCGTAGCGGAGGAAGATATGATGGTAGGCGGCTGGCAATTTCCCATGAGGGATTGACGGGATACTGCTCTCTGAAAGGCTATTGTATCGTATTTATTAGCAGCAGTTCTACGAATCGTACAGTGCTCGAGCTCTGTTCATATGTATAATTGCGTGACGTCGAGCGGGGTGGATAAGCAAGCAAATGACGCTCGACGTTTGATGGTGAAGACATACGCCAAAGCCAGTGACGAGAACAGTCACTTCGTCAGGATCTCCTATTTGCGATCCCATTTCGATATGCCTCTATTTTCGGAGACTTGCAGAGAAGAAGAACAAGATGCTGTTATTTCTGCACTCGACGGCGGAGAAACTACTTGGTTAGCTAATCTTGGTCATAAGCTGAGGCAGTGCCATTTGGTTCCTCTAGGATCGGCATACTGATTTCTTGTTAAGATGCCCTTCTTTTATTAATAAACTCCGGGCCGACAAATACGGGAACCTGCAGCCCGTTTTCTTCAACAGCAACAGGAAATAGAATAGTGGCTTGGATCAGGGCAACTCACTGCCAAGAATGGCAGGTCGCCAAGATAGGAAAGTATAGGGTAGCTAGCCACAGGCCAACAGCATCACTTACATGTGGGGGGTCGCTACAAGATAGGGGATTACACTTAACTCGACATGATAATGTGTATCTGTTTGTTGGATCATCGCATGGCCTTTTTACGGCGCTGGTATCGTTTCATGGCTCCCTTTTTGCCATTTACTTGCATACTTTTAACAACACAGATTACCATGTTCTCAATCGATGATAGTCAACAGCCTCTCTGTCATGCAGGGCTAGCGGTATTAACCAGGAACGACAGGAAATACAGCTTTTGAGGAAAAGAAACCTCAATTTTTTTTAATACCAGACATCACAGATAAATACAAAGACATTTCTGGCTATACATAATTTTGCAATATCCAGATACACCTCATACCAACGACTTGGTTTGTTTGCCATATCCCCACTCCGGCCCCTCTACCGATCCAGCGGCGAGCGGAGCTTCCAAATCAAGAATCCGCCACGAAGTCACACACCGTGATTCCAACTTTTATAAGCACGACAACGCCTATATTGACAAACCAGACCAGAGCAAAATAATAAGGACTCAAAATAAACAGTCCCATTGAAACCTGGGCCAACCCTTGGGAAATCGTCTGAAGAACCCGACACATCCTCTTGCTCTATTCCGCCATCTATCTATCTACTACACCCTCACCTCAAATACCATGGGATCGGTTCCAGACTATAACCTGCCCCCACAGGAAATCACACTGGATGGCTTCCTCTTCGATATGGACGGCACCATCATCGACTCTACGGACGCAGTAGTCAAGCATTGGGAGACGTGAGTACAACAATGCTGTGCCGTCTTGAGCTGTAGAGCCGAGCAGAGTGACTGACTCATCTTGCCTCTAGCATTGGTAACGAGATCGGAGTCGCACCCGAAGTTATCCTTGAGACTTCTCATGGACGTCGAAGTATCGACATTCTGAAAATTCTTGCGCCTGAAAAGGCCAACTGGGACTGTAGGTGACCACCGTGTCAAGCCGAAAAAGCTCGCGGATATGCCAATTACACCACCTCACTTGAGGCTGAGGGTGTTGGTTGACTTGGCTGTTATCTTGACAAGGTGAGCAACTGCTGATCAGCTCCCAGATGTGCGGGACATGGAGGGGCGTCTTCCCAAGTACCACGGTCACGAGGCCGTCGAGATCCCCGGCGCTCGATCCATGCTAGAAGCTCTCATTGCCGAGTCCAGCCCATGGGCGATCGTCACTTCGGGTACCGAACCTCTCGTAACTGGATGGCTCCGCGCTCGAGACCTGCCCACACCGCCGTCGGATCGTCTCGTCACCGCAGAGTCTGTTGAGGTCGGCAAACCGGACCCCGCCTGCTACCGCCTCGGCCGTGAGCGTCTGGGCTTGCAAGCCGAGGATGCCCAGATTCTCGTTCTCGAGGACAGCCCAGCAGGGATTCGTGCAGGAAAGGCAGCTGGTTGCAAGGTGCTCGGCCTCGTTACGAGCCATACGGTTGATCAGGTCGTCGCTGCAGAACCAGACTGGGTGGTTCGAGACCTCTCCTCTGTCAAGGTTCTTCGGAGCGAGGGAGCCAAGGTAACGATTGAAATCTCGAATGCCCTCCGACTGTGAGTCAGGGTCTCGGCAGCGGTTAGAAATTTGTAACAACGGCGAAGACAGCAGCGGAACTCTTGGATGCGCGAGTGGACGCAGGCACATGGAGCTGAGAGGGAGAAAGTCACTCGATTTCATCATCATGATAAGATCTTGAATCGATGGATCAGGGATAGGGATAAGACTGGGGTTTTCTCT